>VWYP01010623.1:19763-41542 GCA_013400435.1 Pycnonotus jocosus
GTGGGTGGGGGTGAGCACCCCGGGGTCGCTGGAGCATCCCCACATCTGGACTAATAAACCACAACTGCGGTTAATGGGGAACAATGAATCCTGGAACAAAGCGGGGAAAATCGCGCATCTGCTGAAGGGAAGATGTGCCGAATACTGATGAGGAAAGAGATCTGGGAGTTGTTGGGGGGNAGAGGCTGGACTGTCTTCCACTGAGGAATTAACTACTAGCCAGTGTTGAAAGAGGGACACAGGATTTCATGGACCAGCGGGCTGATACGATGTGAAATCCTATTTCCCTCTCATCCAAGTGTCTACAGAATTCCAAGTTAATGTACTTTACATTATATGGTTGCCACCTGTTTATATTATCAGTAGTTTGAATATTTAAGCACGACACACTCCATTTCCTACCAATTTGTCTGCGTTTCCAGAATGGATTCTCCCAGTGTTTCCATACTTAATTTTTGGTCTTTGTAGTGGTTTTCTTTTTCCCCTCAAAATGAGTATTGTGGCCTAGCATGACTACATTTAAATTTTCATTAAGGAATTATAGAGTTCACAGCACAGATTTAATTGATCACACCCTTACCTGGTGTAAATCAACCCAAGCAGCATTAATCCTAACAAGATTTCTCACCAGCTGAGGATCTGCTCCTGTGGATTTTTGTGCTCCCAAAGCCAGGGGAAGAGCAAATCTTCAAAAAACACCTTTGAAGATGAAGCTCCCTTTTAGCTGAAAATCACATTTTGCCATCATATGCACATTTGGGGAACATCATAAATCTCACGTGAAGAGCTCCCTGGTTTCGGTGCATACATTTAAATATCTGATGATGCCGGNTTCAGCTTAATGTGCAACTGCAGAGAAAAGGGCAAGCGGAGCGCTGGCTTGTAGTGCTGGGGGAAGGCAATATAAATCAAAGCAGCTGCCTTTGTTTCCGTCAGGCATTGTTTTGACATCACCCAAAGAGCTGAACTTTGTTTGCTATTGGCCACTCTGCCTTCAGAAGAATGTGTTTCTTACTGGAGGGGATTTGCTGCGCACTAAAGTAAATTACCATCTTCTGCATTCTCAGATAAGGCAGAGGAAGAAACAGAACAAAAATCAGCTCATTAAGGAGTAAAGCGACCACTCTGATTGGGGCAATTGTTGTCAGAGGAGAGCAGCCTACAACTTGACCCGAGGTTCAACTTCAGGAAGAACAGAGAGGATGTGGAAATATTACCTAAAACATGCTTAATTCAGATTGAGAAATAAGTGTTTTGTTGAAAATCTCATTTTATGCAACTCTCAAACGACGTGAGTTATCGCTACAAAGACAGCAAACGACAGAGGAAAATGTAACTGCTGGGGAATGAAAACAGCAGAATAACGAGCTCAGTGCTCTTATCTGCCCACCAGCTTTTGGATTGTGTCATGTTTTAATTTTACAAGATTCCCAGACCTAAGGAGGGACGATGCTGAACCCAAAACTTAGAGCAGGACCTGCTGCAGCTTTTGGGGGCCGTTCTCTCAGCGTTGCCATCGCAGCCCCTTGCACCTTCAGCCATCAATAACCCCTGCTGGTTGGAAATCTGGAGTGCAAAATTCCAGCTCAAATTCAGACACAGGGGCTGTAAAATGAGACATAAAGGAGGTGTTTTAAACAATAAGGATTTGTCCTATTCCTGCATTCAATGGGGATGTGGGAACATGATACATTTTGTTATGGCCTTGATTTCCACCAGGGAAATTCTAGATATTAGGAAAAATTTCTTCACTAAAGGGCAGCCAGGCATTGAAACATGGCAGGGAAGTGTTGGAATCGCCATCCCTGGAGGGATTTAACAAATATGTGGATGTGGCACTCGGGGGCATGGGTCAGTGGTGGCCTTGGCAGTGCTGGTGGGACTCAATGATCTTAGAGGGCTTTTCCAGCTTTAATGATTCCTTGGTTTTTATTGGATTGGGAAAAAAATATCTAGAAAATTTATCTTCTTTTCTTCTTGATACACTTTGAGCTTTAAGTCCCTCCCATGGGCTTGTTAAAAATTACTCTGTTTTCTCCAAAAACCTTCTCCATACAAAGAAAATTAAAGGTGTGGCAGGAACAACAGCTCTGAGCAGCCTGTGTGGTTGTGCTGTGTTTGCAGTGGAGCTGTGACAGCTGCCCTTATCCTTGGGTAACTTTTCACAGAATTCCAGAATCACTGAGGTTGGAAAATCCCTTCAGGACCACTGAGCCCAAGCTGTGCCTGATGCCCACGTTGAGGACCGAGTGTCACATCCAGGAATTCCTTGGACACCTCCAGGGATGGGCACTCCAACCCTCCCTGGGCAATTCCCATTCCTGAGCACCCTTTCCATGGAGAAATTCCTGCTGGTGTCCACCCTGAGCCTCCCCTGGGCCAGCCTGAGGCCATTCCCTCTCCTCCTGTCCCTGTTCCCTGCCAGCAGTTCCCAAGCCCCTCTCATGTCTGGAGTTGTGCAGAGCCACAAAGTCTCCCCTGAGCCTCCTTTTCCCATTTTCCATTTCTATCCAGCCCCAAAACCTCCCAGAACATCTCAGTATCACCAACCAGGCACTTCTCACCTTCCTGTCTATCCATCCCCTGTCTCAATTTCTGACTCTGATGTATTATTTTTCAGAATTATTCCAATTGAAGTCAAACAACAGGAATAAATTAGAGAGGAGTGGTGAGCTGAACAGTTTTCACTTTAACAGTATTTTAATAATCAGCAAAGTCACCCATGTATAGTAATGATAAATTGCTTTGCTACAGGCTAATATAAACTTTACAAGTATAATAAATATTTCTGCTTGGCCAAGAAAACTGAAATACTGGAAACTGCTTAAATATGTGCATCAGAATGGATGAGGATGAAAACCTGAGGAATATTTTAAAAATAGTTTTTTGGGTTTTTTTTAAATTAAATCTCAACCTGACTTTACAGAAACAGGGATTTGGGTCAGTGATGTGTTTATGGTCTAGCTGAAATCAAGGAGATTTTGGTATCACAGAGGTACAAAACTTAGATTTATTTCTCTTCGTGTTGCTGTTATTGAGATGGGATTAAAAGATTCAGGGTTATTTAAAAGAAATATGTCCATTTCAGATTTTTCAGCTAGAGATTTGCTCGTGGCACACTGTGTTGTTGAGTCAATAAAACCCAATTTTTTTTTATAGGAGAACCTTTTCTTTGGAGAGTCACAGATGTGATCCATATCAAAGACAGTATTTATTAGAGACAGAATGAGATTTTCGCAACAGCCCTGCAAAATTAGTTTTTGGAAGTTCCCACTTCCTATGAGCAGCCAAGGGATGAGGGAACTTACTATTGTGGTACCAGGAATAGCCTGGTATGAAAATACAGGTAATAAACCCAGAAAATGGTAATAATTTTATTAGGGTCCTTTAACCCCATTTATGGCTGGTTGGAAGTTAACAGGGAGAAAAGGAAGAGCTTCACCCCACTTGAAAACTGGGATTCCAAGCTGGCTCCCAGCTCTGCTGTCAGTGCTTGTGACACCAGGCTCTCCCTCATCCCACAGAGGACATTTTCCAGCTTTATTCAGTTTTCTTTCCAAAGTTATCACATTTCTCTCCTGCTAAGAAAGCTCCAGCTTCAGTCAGAGCATCCAGCTGCAGCAGCCTGGTTTTCATCTGTCTCTTTTCCCCCTGGGTGTTGTCAGTCACTTCCATCTCAGCAACCCTTTATATCAGACCCTTCACATCATCCAGGCTTTCCCAATATTTTAAAAAGAGATGCAGGTTTTGATCTGGCTTTAGAATAAATGCCAGGGCGTTCCTGCATCTCCCTGTGAACCTTTCCAAGGTGTTTTTTTTCTTTTCACTGCCTCGTATTGATTTTTTTCCTGCGCATTTTTGTTTCGCTTCGTTGGGAGAAGTGGTGGATGGGGGGAAAAAAAGCTTTCCAGTTTCTGCTTCTGGTTTTATTTCTTCATCACCTTTTTCCCTTCTTTCTCTTTGCATCCCAGCTCTGTCTCCACAGGAGTGACAAGGCACTGCTGAGGGTTGATGTCACCAGGATTTGCACTTCCTCTCCGAGGGACAAACGGCCCAGAAACAGGTGCAGAATAATCTTCTGCCAACACCATAATCCCCATTGTGGGAGATCTTTGCAAGGTCAAATTGTAACAAAGGATTTGTATATTTTCCAGGTCTGGCCCTGGAGAAGAGTGGCATCTTTCAGCTTTATCCTTAGGACAAGGAGAGCTGGAAATCTGAATTGACCTTTTGATCTCAACTCTAGGTTTGAAACAAAATCTTGCTGATGGTCTCCTCCAATTTTGTTTTATATTTCCTTCTGTATTCTTTGATATATGGGTATGACTCCTGGAAGTGCAGTTCCCATCAGGAATTCTGTCTTTGCACCGAGTAAAGGAGGGAGGCTGTGCTGCAGGAGGATTTTGGGTGTCATTCTGGTTCATTGCCCTCTTCTCCTGACTTTTCAACTCTGCTCAATCATTTCACTCATTTCAGATTTGTGTAAATGCTGTGGACAAAAATCACTCTCTGAGATGCAGCAGCTTTTTGGTTCCTGTGTGGGTTTGCAGCAGATAAGACACTCAGAGCTGGGAGTGTAAAAATGAGAGCAGGTTTGGGGTCAGAGCTGGGCTGAGCCCTTTCCATGGCCCTTTTGGGAAGCCAGTGCTCCGGGCCTTTTGTAGCTCCAATTGACTTCAGTGCAGGAAGGGGCACATCCAGGAGCCAAATATCCAAATAAAGATGATTAAAGGGAACAACCACACCCTGTAAGAGCACACACAGACTTGAAGCTGGATTGCCAGGGTTGCTCAGGAAGTACTGATAGTACTATAGAATGGTCTGTGCATGTCATTGATGCTCTTGGGATCAAAGCAACTCCCTGTTCCTCTCTGGGCAGCCTGGAGTGGCTGCAGAGTGACCCAGGAGGTCCTGCCAGGTGTGGGGCAGTGTTGGTGACCTGATCCTGCCCCTTCCATCCAGTGGTCACAGCTCCCTCCTGCTCCATGCCTGGGGAGGTGTGGGGAAAACCCACTGTTCACCCTCAGGGGAATGTTGTTTTGGTACCAATTTGTGCTGTGATTCATTAAGTACACAAAATTCAGTCAGGAGGAGGAAATGATTTCATAAAGTTCTCACTTGGCAGAAAACACAGAGAATTCAATCTTTTCTCTTTATGTTTTCTTAGCCAAGAATGAATCCATGGATCCAGAAGGGAAGAGGGTCATACCCTGCTCTCTCTGGAAAGGCCTCTGATGATTCTTCCAGTTATATTTCTGCTTCAAACACTCATTTTATTGCTCTTGCTGCCACAAATAGTGCTGATATTCCTGCTTGGCACAGCACAAGCTTCTCCTGATGGGGCAGTAAGAGATTCCCAGGAGAAGGAATTCACAATTCCCACCCATGTTGGGAGCACCTCACGTCCCTTCTCTGTTTGCTCAGGAGAATGGTGCAGGCAGTGGGGATTAATTAGGATTGATTCCCGCTGTCTCGGTGGCACACATGGATTCTCCTATAATTGAGAGAGATTCCAGTGATGGAGTTGAGCTGATTAGGCTGAACAGAGTAATGTTGCATCCACATGCATGCTGCCTCCACGAAATTGGAATTGTTGGTTCTTCCAAGAACAACTGGGAGAGGAACACTGGCAGCTAAAGGATTCTGTTCATGTTTAGGAGCACAGGGTTCCCTCTCTGAGGTCCTTCTGGTCTAAAAGGAAAATTAAAGGGTGAGAACAGCAAGGGAAAGAAGGAGGTGAAGGATTTTCCTGAGATTATATCACAGGATAGCTGCTGTACTGGGTAGAATGGAAATGTCCAGGGTTTCTGGTCCTGAGTTTTTCTCACTGTGTTACATTCAAAGGATTGAAGGCACTGGAGTACAGACACCTTTTCATTTTTTTTAAAAAAATTAAGGTCTCTGTGCCTCTCAAAGCAAAAATAAATTATTGGCTTCTAAAGGGGGACTCAGAGGGTGTCAAACACCGGTGCAGGTTCATCCAGCCCTGAATGATGTCGCCTTGCTTTGAAAATCAGAAAATTGTCAATGGATCTATAATGGAAGCACAAAAAAGTTGATATTTTATTTGCAATTTGCTGTCTAAGAAGATTCTAGAAATTTTTTTTATTTATTTATTTTTACCCTGAAGGGTGCTGTCCTCAGTCCTGGACAGGTGAAATCTCATGGCAAACCTCCTTAAAAGACAGATTTTTTTTTTTCTTCTTCTTCATGATTTATTGAGGTATTTGAAACGTTTATGGCAAAAGCAGCTCTGCCATCCCACATTTACATAAGCTTCTTATGTCAGACAATACCTTTGTTTGTTCCTGAATACACCACGTATTTTTTCCTTCATGTTTAAATGTGGATTCACATTGGGGGATGATAAAAGCATTTGAAATTAAACAGTTCCTGAGTTAACCACAGCACCTTCTTTCAATTAGACCTTCATACATTATAATAATCCCTATTTTGAGATTATTCTGCTATGTAAATGGAAGATTATAAGCAAGAATGCTGAGAAAACCCCTCTCCCCCACCCAATTAACAATTTATCCTCTGAATCTTTCCATGTAACACCTTTCAACCTGCTTGGATCCAGCTCTGCCTTTGATTTCAGACTCTCACTGAGTCTCACAAATGTGACACATTGGTGAAAAAATTCTGGGCGCTGATTTTAAAACAGTTGGGTTTTGGCAAAATTTTTCACTCCTCCTCTACACCTGAGATTCAGAATTCAGTTGGATGAATTATCAGAGCAAGATGTGTAATGAGCAGCTGAAGGAAGGGCACAGGGCTCTCTGAGGATAATTTGTATTTTCTGGAAAACGCTCACAACTGAATTTACCCTAAATACTAAATGGAGTTTACATGCAATACCACTCTGTGCATTCGTTTTGGTTCAAATCTGAGTGATAAAGGCAAAAATACTTATTTGTTAGAGACACTGCTTAGTAGTCATGGCCTTTCAGAGCCCTGTGGAGGGGAATAATGCTCTGCATCATCTTGGATTTCTGCTTTGCCAATTTATTTCTTTCCTGCATATGAGCAGCTCTTGTTGGAGCAGCTGAAGACTGCAGCCCCTGCATGTCCTGAGCGGCGCAGGTGAGGCTGGGTGTGTTGGACAGTGAGGTACTGCCCTGCAGCAGGAAAAAGCTCCAGTGGATACATGAATCCTGTTCAAGGTGATGGGAGCTCCTCCTCTGAGGTGTCTGTGTGTGAGGAAGACTGGAGGAATCAGCACAGGGGAGCCGTGGGGAGGGGATGAGCTTGGAGGGTGATTTTTTACCATGGGCAGGCAGTGATGGATAACAAGGAATGGGTTTAAACTCAAAGGGTGGAGACTTGGATTAGAGGTTAAGAGGAAATTCCTCCCTGTGAGGGTGGGCAGGTCCTGGCACAGGGTGCCCAGAGCAGCTGTGGCTGCCCCTGGATCCCTGGCAGTGCCCAAGGTTGGACATTGGGGCTTGGAGCAGCCTGGGATGGTGGAAGATGTCCCTGCCATGGCAGGGGTGGGAGGTGGGACTGGATAATCTTTAAGGTCCTTCCAGGCCAAACCACTCTGGCATCCTCAGCCTCGGGCATTCTCAGCCTCTGCTCTCTTGCAGGTGCCTTGCTGAGCCAAGGACCAGCTGATTGTCCTGGCAGCTGCTGCAGAGGGACAGCAGGACATTTCTCCCGTGCCTTACAGGCAGATTCTTGGAAAGGCTCAGGTCACTCTGTGCCCTCAGTGACTCAAACAGAGAGGAGATCACAAAACATTGCACCTCATAAAACACCTCCTTCATCCTGTGCACAGCTCTGCCTCCCCAGCCCCTGGTACTTTTTCTAAATATCTGTTTAATGTCAGCTTCATTTGTTTTAATTCACTTCAATATTCCAAACCAGCAGCAGCAGCTGAAACACCTATTTCTGCAATTAGTGCAATCTTGCTCCTGCATGAAAATCTTTTCTCCAAGCTGCTGCCAGCTCTGAGAAGAGCACTTAGAAGAGAACTGGCTCTCAGCTGGCTTCAGGGTAGCTGGAAGTGATGTAACCTCCAGGAGCAAATACTGGTGCAAAAATACCATGGGATTTAATTTTTAGGTGGAGGGACAGATGGTAGAATTCCAGATTTTACCTTTTCTGCACTGAAATTCGAGGCCTGATGCACTATTCAGTAATAAACAGTTGTCTGTTCATCACAGGGCTTTGTCCTGTCACTGTGCCATTGTGAGCCAATGCTTTTCTCGTGAATTTAGGAGTTATGAAGAACTCGGGTTCTTAACTGGTCACACCAAACCTTGGTGTCTTCTCCAGACTGAGAATACTGCTCCAGGAAAGACCTTGAGTATCCTGTAGGGAAGGATCTTTGCAAAGAAAGGTTTTGTTTTCTGCCCCCAGGACAGCTCTGACCCTGATATCTCTTCTGAAGGTCTGGTGAATGTGGATTGATTGATTTGGGAAGCTCCCACGGTGACTTTGCCCACAGAGCCAGCTCTGCTGCTCATGAGACTCCTTCCACAATATCAATGCATCAGAAAGGGGCTTTGGTTTTATCAACCTCAGGCAGTGCAGAGCAGCACAAAACCAGCCTTGAAGACTCCCAAAGAGTTTGTGTCAGCTGAAACCCCTGGATCATTTCACAGACCAGAACGTGTGGCTGTGGTGCTTCCAGGAGAAATGATGAGCTCCCGTGTCACTGCAGCACCACTGATTGCCTGGCCAGCCCTGGCATGGTGACACACCTCGTGGGTTGGTGACATCCCCTCTCTCCCAGGGTGTGAGCTTTGCTGGTTGAATTCAGAGTTTTCACAGACACAGAAACAAACATGAGAGCCTTGTGTCAGTCCAGCAGCAGCAGGCAGACCATACTGGTTGTCCCACTGCCATGGGGGAGCTCTGGCACCAGGAGAGGACATCACAAGCTCTGACTTTGTCCCAGTGTGACCATGGGCTGGAACTTCCTACAATCCAAAGGTTTCTCTCCCTTCATTCCCTTGTCCAGCAGTACCTCATGATCTGACTTGGAAACGCTGGGGTTTTGATGCTTTAGGAAGGCTGAGCTGGAACAGAGACTGGACAGAGCTGGAGAATAAAGGAGAGATTTATTGAAAGGGCTTTAGGGTACACCTTGGGCAGGACAAGAGCCTGGCCAGGGCTACACCCAAGGTGGACCCAAAATGGACACAAAATGGACACAAAATGGTCACAAAATGGTCCCAAAATGGACCCAAAATGGTCACAAAATGGACAAGGGGTCACCAGGTCTCACCCTTGGATCAGTTTTGGTCCATTTGCATCTTGGGGTTGAATTGTCCCATTGCAGCTCCAGGCTGTCAGGTCCCATCCTTCTTGTTCCTCCCTTCAGCCACCCTTGGTTGTGCTTTGGGGCTGAAAGTTGTCCTTGGTGTGCAGCAGGAAAAGGATTTGTTTTGTGTCCGTGCTGTGTGCAGAGCTGAGTGAGCCTGACTGTGAGCTCAGAGCTGCACCCCTGATCGAGTCCGATTTTCCTGCAGGTGCTATTGAGTGGACAAACATTCCTTTAGAGAGGCTGCCATCCCAGGCTGGCACTATCCAGAGCATGGATGAGCAGCTTTAGCAGAGCTGCTTGGGAGGAGTGAACCGCAGACAATCCCGCTCCTGCACAAAGGTGTGAGCTCCATTAGGGAAACAGCCTCGGGGAATTTGCCTTTCCTCTTTTCTCCTGCCGAGACCGTGTGAATTGGCTGGTGATGGTTTTGTTCCCTGCTTAAATCTTGCAATCTGATTTACAGCTTTTGAAGAGGCTGAGGCAAACTGTGCAGCTGAATAGGGAGGGAGGGAAGGGGCAAACCAAGGGTGCTCGGGGGAGAAGCAGAGAGGAGCTGCTCCATGGATGGACCGCAGAGAAGGTGGGATAGAAAGCCCTTGGAGAGATTCATCATCTCTCTTGCCCCTTTTTGCAATCAGACACATTTTCCTGGCCCGTTCACACGAGTCCGTGTGTCTGCCAGCTGCCTCTTGCAAGCTCTGAAAGAAGCCATTGAGTGTCTCTGAGAAAACTGCCTTGGCTCAGGGACTCGGAGCATCAGACTGACTCCACACAGGGCTGGAGCTCCAAAAAAACCCAGTCTGATGTGCCAAGCAAGGGACTGGAAGCAGAGGTTTGGAGGATGCCTGTTATCCCAGATCAAATAACACACTTGGAATTATTATCTCCAGCCTTGGAGCTGGAGAAATTCAAGCTGTTGAATTTCCTCAGGTGTCCTTCTCCCAATCACCACTGTCATCCTGAAGGTTTATATCTTCAGGTCTTTGATCCTGCAGCTTCAGGAAAAGCATGAAATGAAATCTAAGAAAATGAAATAAGCTGCAGAAACATGAGGAATGTCCCAACAAAATGTGCACCAGGTAAAACTGGGCGGAATGAGGCATCCCCTCAGGCAAAACCATTGATTCAGCAGCAGGGTGATGCTGCCCCTGCCTACAGGTGGGGACAGAAATTCACTCCAGCAGTCTTTGCTATGGACATGGCCATCCTGGGAACGCCTCTGTGACAGTGATTTAGGCTCTCTGGGTTCATTGAATCTATCTCCAAAATCACCCCCTCATCTTTATTCAGCTTTGAAGCTGCCCAGAGGGATTCCCTGCCTACCTGCCCTCCCTGCACACGCAGGATTCAGGAGCTCAGCAGCCCTTGGACAGCCAGTTTCCATAACAACAGAGGAGGGAAAACCTCAGAAGCCCTCGGTAGCTGCATGCAGGGCTGGTTGGAGTGGCCCCCCTAAAAGCTGGGAGGAGACCCCAGAAAATTCCCTTTTCCTCCCACCACCCCCTGTTCTCACCTCCCTTGAGGGAAAACTTAAATTCTGTCGAGGTGGGAGCTGGAATGAGCAGCTCAGCTCTGACCCTCACACGAGGGGCTGATGCCTCCCAGCTCAATCAGTTAATTTTTATCCATTATCCCTCTGCTGTGCATCCTCTTTCCCCCCTCTCCCCGAGGGCAGTAATAGCCTCAATCCCCCTGTGCAGACTCTCCAGGCACCCCCTGCTCCCTGGGGACCCTGAGCTGTGTTTGAGGAGCACCCAGAAGGTGTCTGGGACAAACCACCCTGGCCAGTGAGACCTTCAGAGTGCCATGGGCATCATGGAATCACGGAACAGAATCACAAAAAAACCCCTTCAGTCTATAAAACACACATTTTTATTGCCAACATCTCCCATTCCAGTGTCACTGTTTGCACCAGCCCCTGCCTGGTTTCTGTATTTTTGGATCTTGTCTCAGCAGTGAGCACACAGCCCACAGAACGCTGAATTCATGGTCATCACTGCAACAGGAATAATAATAATAAATTATTCTGCAAGCAAAACAAGCCCTGTGCAAATTGGACAGCAAAGATGCCTCTCCAGCAGCTTTAATTTAAGGCAGTTTGGTGTTTTTTTTCTCCTGGTTCAGAAGTGTTTTGTTCATTAATGAGCAGGGCTCTCATTCTGCTCGAGGTATCCCAGTTTCACAGGGGTGTCCCTGCCCTGCCCATCACTCCTGATTTATCCCAGCACTCAGAACATGCTCCTCTCTTACTCAGCCATCCTTTTTTTTATTAATTCCAGCTTGTCTTTGCCCTTTCTGGCATCCATAACTCCAGAGGCACCGGGGAGAGCACTTACTCAGCACAGGTGAGAAGGCAGCTGCCAATTAAATCTCTGTAATTCATTGTCATTCCCAGCCCAGCAATCCATTTATCCTCTCCTTGGGTCACACTCCGAGCCAATAACCTCATCAGGACAAACACCCTGAAGCTTCCTCATCCTCTTCATCACTCTTTAAGCCATATTTTACTTTCTCTTGCCTTTTTGCGTGCTGAACTTGGCAATTCCTCCATGGCCTTGCACAACTTCTCCCACTGATTTTGCAGTCACCCCACGGAGTGAGTGGAAATCTCTGGCTTCCCACTTTTCCACCCAGTTACCTCGTTTTCTCTGGTGGAAAAAAATAGATTTTCTGGGAGACACACAAGCACAAAGGTTCCCTGGTCATGAAGGGAACTAATGCTTAGGACAAAGGTAATTATTTATCTTGAAGGAGAAATACTTGCCATAAAACTGTAGGGAAAATATTATATTTCCCCTCAAATGATCAGTTTGTAATGAGCTAATGCACAACATATTTGAAGAGAAAACATAATTTCTATCTAAAACTACTTGATTTTGAGCTACACTGGTCAATTAATATGTTAGGAACCATCACAGGTGCTCCCAAGGGGTTATTTTGGCTTTGTCACAGCAATATTTAAACCCAGCCTTGGCTGAGTGGTCTGTGACCACACCTAGGCCTGGTTTAAAAGAGGCTTTGTCAGCACTGGGCTTTTCACAGCCCTCAAAACCCTCTCTGGAGATCCACAGCCATAAATCTGCTGCAGCCTGCTCAGTGTTTTAAGTTCAAATAACATCCTTTAATCAGAAAACACGAGTCAAAACACTGAGGTGTAAGTTTTTCTCCCTAGTTTTAGTTTTTAGTTTTTTTTTTTTCTTTCCCAGTGTGTGAATCACTGGCAGCATTCACACCCCCAGCCATTGCTTTGAATATTTTAGGGATTTTTTTTTTTTTATTTGAATACATGATTTTTTTTTAAAAAAAATATTCTCTCTCAGCTGCTTGTGATAAACACAATTCCTTATCCCATTTTATATTTCAATGTGGAACGTTAAAAGTGCTGCAGTGTTTCAGGTGAGTCAATACTATCTTCTCTTGAAAATTGGAGTGTATTTCTAACAGCTTAGAGCTTTTTAACCAGCACTGCTAATATTTAGCTGAAATTAAAATGACATTAAATAACAAATCAATGTGTGATTTTCTGGTGCCATCAACACCTCACCTTTGGACACGTGGTGACAATTTCTCAAGCCATGCTAAGGTGTCACAGTGGGGGGAAAAAAATCCATCTGGGGTGGATTTTCATCTCCATTCTGGCCCCAGAAGAAGCTGAAATCCCCCCGAATTTTGGCAGCTCATTGGAGTCTCAGTGCCTTGCTCTGAGGGCTCGGAGCTGTGCCAGGGAGCAGCGGTGACAGCAGAAATTAAATTCCAGCGCGTCCCTCTGCCCATCTGGAAACAGCAATTCAGGCTGCTTCCCACTGACCTCACAAGATTAATTGGCACTTGATAGCCTTTATATTCTAATTTTCCACCTAAGGGCCCTGTTGTGTCTCAGCTGCTGGGCCTGCAGGAAGGGCAGCTTCGTGTGGAATTCAAACTTGTGTGAGTGAAACCATTCTGGTCACAGGGACCTGCTTATTCTGAGGTCTTGCTTTGTCTTTTCATCCCTGATTACTCCAGTTTTGGAGAGACAGGTTAGCTTGCAAGGATTTCCTCTCTCAGTGAGGGGTTTTTTTGGCTTTAGTTTTGCTGCAGCTGCATTATTTAACATCCTTCTCTTTATTTTCAATCTCTTGGTAATAAAGGTGGAGGAAAACAAATTGATTTTCAAGAAATACATAAGATTATGTGACTGACTATTGCAAGAAGAGGAAACACAGTCCCTTAGTCCCTTACAAATTAGGAGATAATTAACAAGTGAATGCTGCAACTATTTAAATTGGAATGAGATGTAGTCAGGTGGAAAAGTTAGAAAAAAAAAAAGTCAAATTTGAAAGAGATTTTTGTTTTATTTATAATTTGAAAGAAAATGGTAACATCACCCTTCCAGCTCCCCCCAGCAAGAAAACGTGTAAGGCTTTCAATTTCTTTTAGATGGCACAGGGAAGAAAACTCATTTTAGCAAAAATAAGAGAAACATCAACGGTTTGAGTGTCCAGAGCTTTCCAGAGGATTGAATATCCCTGTCTGGAAACAATTCCTTTTAGAAAAGTTCCTTTGGTACAGTGGTGATCACTGTCATCCTGGGAAAATGATGCCTGGCTCGCATTCCTGCCCAGAGGTTGGGTGTTGGCATGGGGATTTCTTTCTCTGCTGCTTCTCTAAGGGATGAGTGCAGCTCCTCCAGGGTGGATTTTCTGCAGGGCTGTGCCATGGACCCTGGAAAGGCTTGAAATTTGTAGCTAAATGTAGATTTTTGGATCTGCCATTTTTTTTATCGTTACCCATTTGCGTGTGTTGAGCTCCCAGAGGAGGCAGGAGACTTTTAAAATGTCCTTCCTGTTGTGCATTTCACTGCTTTGGTGTGTTCTGCAGAGCCACTGCCAGAAAAACTCCTGTGAGCACAGCAAAAAAAGGCAGTGGCAGAAGGACTGAGAGAGCAGATTGACCAAAGCTGAAATCTGGGAGCTGCTGGAGGTGATGGAGACACTCAGAAAAGGCTCCAGGATGAATTTCCAGCTGGTGGGAAGTCTCAGAGGCAGATTAACTTCAAGGAGCTGGAAATCAGCTCGGCTTGGACCTCATGGTCACTCTAAATCATTAAATCAGGCTGTAGTTTAGCAGGAATCTAAACACAGATGGGTTTGTCAGGGGTTTTTCCCTGGTTTTGCCTCTCCTCCCTGCTGGAATTACCCAAAAAAGGCTGCACTTGTAGGGTGACACCATCTACTTCTGCTGTTGATTTCTGAGGGAAATTACCTCAAACTACCTCCCTGAGGAAATTGTGAAGCCCCCAAACAAGATGTGGCTGCTGTAACAGGATTTTTCCTGCTCCATCCCAGAGCTGGACTGTGCAGGAGGAATAAGATGCGGAGTTTGCCACAGCTGCAGCCACTTCAGAGTCACAAAAATCCCAAACCCAGTTTCCTTTTGCTGACAGCACTTGGATTGATGGGTTTCTTTTGAGGTCACCTTTGTTCATCCTTGGCTCAGTCCAGGCTCCTCTTGGCCTGGATCTTGTGCTGAGTTGGGCTTTTGCCACTGCTGGGCATCAATTTTTTGTGATCAGCTGACAGGAGCTTCTCATATTCTACATCCCTGATTCAATATTTTTTTCTCGAGCTAAAAAGTATTTTAAAGAAGAAAAAAAAAATCTGGTCTTGGTGTCATAATGGCCCATCACAAATGATTTATCACAAGTAAGAAAATTTTGCTGAAGGGCTAATTAAACTCTCTGCTTTGAAAAGAAGTCACAAAATAGAAGAGCAATAGAGACTTTTTAGACCTATTTCATATTCTCTGCTCCTGCAGTTGTGGATTTTGTAGCCCTCACACAGATAAGGTTAAACCTGTGGCTTTTAAATCCCTCTCAGACCTACATCCCACTCAGAGCTCCGTGGGGATCCCAATCCCATTACCTGAATTCCTTGTGCTTGCTTCATCCCATCCCATTTTCTGGATACTCTGGAAGAATCTCCTGCTTGCTCACAGCCAGCTGACCAAGGGGTTAAAGTCACCCTCATTTACTCTTAGGTTGGATCTGAAAGTTTTAGAAGTATTTATCTTTTTTTATTTAAAAAAGAAAAATGCTAGACTGCCTGCAGAGTCTATTGAAATTATTACCATATATTATCATTCTTTACAAATATAATTGTGAATATTTGGGTAATCCCCAGCATTTTAAGTCCTTTCTTTCATTCTTGCAAGAATATAATTTCTGACCCACACTCATCATCTCACCTTAGTGGTGACATTTTCAGTATTTACTGAGTGATTCTTATTTTTAATACCATTTCTCGGTTTCCCATGACATGAATTTATACCTATGCATAAAATGTTGAAGGGTTTGCTTTTTTAACAGTGTTTTCCCAATTATTCTATTTGATATTCCCATTACTAGGGTTTGTTTGTTTTTTTTTTCATTGAATGTCTTCTCTGAAGGGCACAGAAGAGGGATCAATCATTTATGTGCTCTGTTACGTGAGAATTGCCAATATTTTTAAAGAAGTCTCATGCTGTTGGTCAAGCTATCACTTCCCTGCTTGCATAACAATTTTGTATAACTGCTCACAGCCTGACTGTGCAAAAAAAAAAAAAAAATTGCTTTAATATTGGATTATTTGTATGCTGTTGTTTCCTGAGCCCTCCAGACTTCCATAACTTTGTCTGTCTGGTGGAATTTAAAAGCAGTCTGAGTTTGTAATTGGAAAATGTGCATCATAGCTTGTAGTGTTTGGAGGCAAATTGGCTGGGCTGGAATTGCTGATGCAGGTGACCTATTGAACACCCTGCCAGCCAGCAGTCCCATTAAATTGGTAAAGGAACACAGGCAGCATCAATGGGGTCAGCAAAAACCCCTCTATTGTTTTGGGGGGTTTTAATGTGGATTTTTATGCAGGTTACTGTAATAAAATCAGCTCCATGGATGTATAAAAAAAAAAAAAAAAAAAAAAAAAGGAGAATACAAATGACAGCATTAGGCAGGCCCAGTGTTTGTCCCTGTCTTAGGAGATCAGGGCCATTTCCTCCTCTCTCATGAAAACCAAATGAAGCCCAAGGCAATCATGCTGCCCACGTGTGTGCACAGTTTGGGAGGGGGTGCCTGGTAATTCTGATTTAGCTGTTGATGTTCAGAGCTCTGACTGCTCGGTTTCAAGGGTAGCTACAATGATTCTGTGAGTGTTTGTTGTTGTTGCAATCCAAATGGGTTTGATTCTCAACTAAAACCATTTCTTTACAGTCCCTGATTTTCTTTTTTTTATTTTGTGTTATGTCAGCGTAGAGTTTTTGCAGTAGGAATTTTGTGGAATTTATGTCAGTTGACCTTAACAGGAAGAAAGAAAGAAAAAATAATAAAAAATAACCACAAAGCCTTTTATTCAGCAGTTGGTGAGCAATAGGTCACTGGAAAAACACGACAGTGCTCATGGATTATCCAGGCAAAGGCTCCACTCTCCACATCCCACCTCCACACTGGGCAGGGATCAGAACAACCTCAGGACCTCGCTGCTGAGGTTTTGTCCAGTGAGCAGCAGCTTTTGTTCAGGAATAGGAAAATCTTTATTTCTGGGCCCCTTTAATCTCTTCCACAAACGAGCTCGATCGATGCCATTGTCCTGGCGTGAGTCACGATTCCATTCCTCTAAATATTGCAGCTTCCTCCTCCTGGGCTTGGTGCCAGCTCTCCCAGAGACCAAAAGATGCATTTTCACACAGCTGCTTTTGTGATTTCTCCTTAGAAATCTCCTCGTTCCTCTGCATGGACAGGGGCTGCTCTCCCACCCTTCCCAGATCCTGGCACAGGGTGCCCAGAGAAGCTGTGGCTGCCCCTGGATCCCTGGAAGTGTCCCAGGCTGGCTTGGAAAGGGCTTGGAGCTCCCTGGGACAGTGAAAGATGTCCCTGCCCATGGACTGGATGAGCTCTAGCTCCCTTCCAACCCAAACCATTCTGGGATTCCCAAACCAGCAATACTCTGCTGTGGCACCACTGGAGCGCAAACCGTCCTTCCATGAATTCTGTAACAAAAGTGAGGCCCAGTTTTGCCCCAGGGAATCTTCAGTTATTTTCTGCTGGCTGAAATGTTCTCCAGAGCTCAGTCTGCCTGTCCTGAAGCAGAGCACAAACTTGTGTGGAGCTTTCTGGTCCAGCTAGGAATTAAACCAAAATCCCCATCTCCAGGCTGAGCTCCCTCATCTCCTGCTGTGCCTGTTTTTCAAGGAAAAGAGACCACGACCTCCTTTTCTGATGGAAACATATGGAAATATGTGCTTGGCCAGAGGATACCAGACTCAGCCCACTCTGTGAGTTGTTTTCCATGCTGGTCTTTGGGGCTGAACCTGTGGATGAACCCCCCTTGCCTAAATGATCTTTCAGATGCACTGTTACATTCCTGCTCTTCAGTGTTGTGGGGTTGTTTGGGGTTTTTTTATTATTATTATTTATTTGTTTTCAAGCTACATCTCACTGCTTTCTTGCAGAAAGACTGTATGAAACTAACTGGAAAATAAGAACCAAATATTTCCCCGAATTCGAGCCTAAACCTCTTGGTGTGTGCACAGCAGACGGGCAGCTCGCTGTATTTTGGTGTCAGATTTGTTATCACAGATTAGATCAATTGTCTGGCTGCAGTAGCAAACCCCTCCTTGTAATGCACTTAGTCAGTTGTGAAATCATGGGCTCAGTGGTGGGAAAACCAGAAAATTCTCCATAACCCCTCCAAGCCAGCAATTTATGCCCTGAAGCATGAGATTTGATTACCATTGTTATTGTCTTAGCTTGCATAGTTACAAATGTTATTAGCAGTCATAAAATTATCCAGCCTTAAAAAAAAAAAAAAAAAAAAAAAAAAAAAAAAAAACAGATTAGGGAAAAAAAAAAAGAAAGAAAAATCCCAGCATTTCAGTCTGGGTTCTTCAAAGCCTGAATTTCTGGGATTGCTTTGAAAATGGTAGTTCTTTTAATTCACTTTAAATTTACTGTCCTTTGATACCGTGGATTTCTCCTGGACTCTCATTAGGAAGGGATAGATGAGCACTTTCTGGCACATTTGGAGTTTTTCTTTGCTCAAGACCCATCCAACTTTCAGCATTTCAAAGCTAAGAGTTGATGAGGTGTGTTTGTAATCAGATCACTCAGATCTGTGTTGAATAAACCATCAGCAGGATGTGCATCACCCTCTCCAGTTTGTGGTTTTCCCTCAAAGGTTCAAATCTTTTCCTCTGAACTCCTAAAGCAGCTCAGTGCTTCTCAAGTTGCATCTCAGCTGGTATGACTAAAAATTCAAAAGTTAAGGAAAATACAGCAAAATGTTGCAGCAGGGCATAATTTCAAATTTTAGATGGCATCATGTCAATTATTTCAGCCACTTAATTTGTCCAGGACCAAACCAGATTTCCAGAAGCTTATCCTATTTTTTTTTTTTAAGTCTACATCAAATTGTGGATCTTGATATTCAAATACATTCCCATCTTTGCATATCTACCTATTCAGAAAATCACAGCATCTTCATTAAGGAGCTCTGCTGATGGGGTATGTGCTGGCAATTACAAGCAAATTGATTTCCTCCACAGAAAATCTGGCCAATCTGTTCTTTTGTCCTGAGTATTTCACGTGTCTTAGATGGCATTTAGAGCAGGATTGGGAATCTTCGGAGCTACCACCAGACTCTGAACAGGGTTTAAAATGATGGGTGTGTCTTGAGGGAGAACATTGAGGGAATCATGTAACAAGCTACAGTTGGGATTGGCAAAACACATCCGATGTTCCTTCCCCCTCCTTCAGTCAATGCCTGAGATAAATATTCTGAGGAGGTTTCCTCACACTTGATTTCAGACAATATTATGCATTTAATGTGTATTTGAAATATGTGATCAGTACCAGCTTAGAGAGAATTAATTTTTTTCCACTTTTTCCAGCAGTGTTGGAGGATCGTTCTCACATCAAGCAGAGGGTCTGATGAAAAGGCCCCTTGATTTTCAGCAGGAAATCCCAAAATAAAGAGCAGTTTTGTGAGACACAGAGAGGACCACACTGAGCTTCTCTGTCCTTATTTTTGCTTGGTGCAGCTTTAAGTGCGATGACATTTGCCCCATTTCGTTGCCCAGTGGAATGTGAAGCACGATTGATTGTGTCTATTTACACTTTACTTAAGGCAAACCCTATTCTCAAATAGATTTAGCTAGTGCCATGTTATTATTGTTATTAACAGGAACACATTTTATTTTGCAGGTGTGGAGCAGCTCTGGGGAAGCTGCTGTGCCTGGGCTTTGCCATCAGCTGCCTTCCTAGCAGGAGAAAAATTTTGTGTGCACGATTCTGGGTGAAGAATGAAAACCATTTAATGCTTTCCATATTTATGGCCTCAAACCTGAACCTTGGGAAAATCCCATTGACAGGGAGGATCTAAGAGCTGGGCCAGGGGAATTTTGCTGCATTTTGCAAGCCCAGCTTCTCTCTGTGGCACAGGGATGTAGGGATGGGCAGACTGGGAAGTGGCTTTGGCAGCAGCCCTGCCTCCAGCAGGCTCTGGAGGTCACGGAATTGGTGTCTCTCTTCTTCCTGTCTTCTTCCTACTCTTCTTCCCTGCAAAAACCAACCTGGAAACTCCTGGTGCTGCCGAGGCATCCCGGGTGTTACACTCAGGATGGGCTGGGGAGGGTGAGAGTCTCTGGCTCTGCTTTTCATCCTCCTGGCAGCGGCAGGAGGGGCAGTGCCAGCTCCCCCTGCCTCTCCCAGCTCTCTTATCTCTGCTCCCAGACAAGCAGCTTCCCAGCCTCTCTTGCCAGGGCTCTAGTGAATCTCCAAACCTCTGGGTTGGAGCGAATCTCGATGGTTTGTTGGTACTGGGTCAAATGACTTCTCAAGGCATGGGCAGCCCCCAGCCACTCCTCTGGAGCCACCTCCTTCTCCATTTATTTCTGAGTTTCCACTCACAGGGCACAGGTCTGTTGCTTAGCTCTTGGTTGCTTTGGATAGCAATGTGCTGTCAATATAACATTTGACTGTCTTGGGATGGAACAGTGCCTCAATTCAGGATCTGGCGTGGAGGGCAGGACCCAAAGGGAGGATTCCCAGCCCTCTGGGTGTGCTCTGGGCAGGGTGTTTGCCACACAGAAATCTGCCCAGCTTCTGAGCTTCCTCAGCAGCTTTCCATGCTTTGCTCCATGCATTCACATTGGTGCCAGTTCACTTATGCATAGTTTAATATCAAAATTATATGTATTAATTGCCTGACTTAGCATGACTGCAAACTTACCATTGTTTTAAGTGTTTTGCATTTACTTAACAAGTATTTTAAACCACTCTACCCTTTTCCCTTCCAGTTTTCATATCTTTTTTCTTGTACTGCCATCTTTATAACGCCTTTCCTTAAATTTAATTATTTACTTCCCACCCAAAAGGCAAGCTCACCCACTTAAATCTGCTGGAGACGAACAACACCAGTGGGCCACTACATCCACAAATTCCAATTGCCACTGTCCCCAAAGGCTAATAACCCCCGGGAGTGCCACTGTGCTTCGCTAGGGTGGGTTCACGGTTTAATGCCCATGAATGTTGCTGTGTGATTATTGCTCATCGCATCAGGCAAGGCTCGGAGAAAAGCAAAAGCACCCAAAGGTCAGCAGCGAGACAGAAATGTCTGAGGAGCCCGAGCCCTCATGCAAACGATGCTGTCTGACCTTCCCCACCTCTCGGGATGGAGTGCTTAAGACAATGACTGGCAGGTTTGTGACGACTGTCCTTACCAATCACTTTAAAATTTAGCCAATTCCACGCGGGGCTCGGAGAATGAAGGGAGCAGCCAGGCAGAGTCCGGGAGCTCAAGCGCACCCCTGAACCTGGGCTGGTTTTGTGGCCATGTGCAGCGAAAATCACACAGGGGACCATTGGCAAAAAGAAAGATCGAGGAAAAGAGGGATCAAAGAGGGATCTCCGAGGTTTGGTGTTGGGGTGGTTTGGGTACATGAGGGTTTAGTAAGGGAGAGGGGTGAGAAGCTAAACCCAGTTGCGTTTTTCTTCATCTTCATCCTTTCCCCTGAAAAGCAGCTACAATTCTGCACCCGAGAGAGGGGTGAGAGCAGGCGGGGACCGTCCCTTTCCCGGCAGCCCCGCCTTTCCTCCTCGCCTGGATTTTGGCGGAGCCCGTGCCCGCCGGAGCGAGAGCATCCCGGCTGCAGCCGGGGCAGCGCCCTCACTTCGGCCATTCCTTCTTCATCCTCCCGCCCGGTTCTGGGCTGGCCGGCACTGGGGATCCCTTCACCGCCACCGAGAGTCTCTATCCGGCACCAAGGGTCTCTCTGCGGCACCTGCCCGGCTGCGGGACGGCCCCCGCGGGCTGGGGGCGGGCAGGGGCTCCCCTCGCTCCCTCCTCTCTCCCTCCCTGCATCCCTCCGGCTCCAGCGCATCCCCAGGTGCCGCCCGCAGCAGCGCGGGTGGAGGCGCCGCCGGCAGCCGGCTCCGACCGAGGGGATCCGGATCGGGCAGGTGGGACCCGGAGCGGGGCCGGGGCCGGGGCGGGGG
>VWYP01010626.1:6685-69639 GCA_013400435.1 Pycnonotus jocosus
GGGAACCAAAACTGTTTTCTCAAATTTATGGGGAACAGAATGTTCCAAGATTACTTTCCCTGTAATTTTGCCTTTCCCTTCTGTTCTTTTGTTAAATGTAACAAATAACTGTGTATCCTCTTCTAGCTGTTCCTTGGATGCTCTGATGCTCCTTGAAGCTGCATCTGCATTTGTGCCTTAAACTTCATTAACAGAAAAAATAGTAAAGAAGTAACCCTCAAAAAAATGAATGCACATTCCATATAGCCTCACTACTTTACAGGGTTAGTTTGAGAGGTGTGTTATAAATGGTTAATCTTGTCGCTGAAAGGCAATAGTTTGAAACCCTTTATTTTTTGTTCGTTTGCTATGCAAAACATCAGTCATGACAGACTTTAATTCAGACATGTTTGAATTCTGAACACCTACCTCTTTCAGCAATATTAATATGAGACCAACAGATCTGGCCTGCTTAGAAAAATGACTTGTTTAATCCATTACAGCAGTTCCTAAGTTTTAGGCAATAATTCTAAGACACTGAGGCAGCTTTTTGCCAGAAACAGTCATGTGAAAAGGACATAGGGCCCTTGAACCAAAAGCCAAACAATAATGTAGGAATGAAATATAGACAGATATCAAAAAGCCAAAATAAGCTTCCCTCAAATCAGGTCATAAAAATGGAGAGAAAGGCTGCACAGGCAAGCTCCCACCAAGGCCCCTTTGTTAATGGACATCAGTTTAATGGCTCCCACTTATGGCTCCATAGCATCAGGGAATGATTCTTCAGCAAATAATTTTTCAAAGGGAGTGTCAAAAATAGCAACTTTAACTTGATGAATAATGGAAAATATTATCTCTAAACACTAACTTGAATTTTTCAACATTTTTGTTCAAACAACATTTATTCCTCTATGATGTTTGCCTTCAAGAATTATTCCATTGATAAGTTTTAACTGTACAGGTCTGTCTGTGTCAGGTAAAAAAAGGATTTCAAAGGTAAATTTTGGATTACATGCATGAGAAAGCCAAAAGCAGTATCTCAGGACTCATCTCAAATACAGTAATCAACTTTTTATTTTCCTGGATCAAACTCATTCTGAAAGATACTTCTGGAATGGATTCACTATATTACTGGAATTACACAATACATTACTGGAAATCAAGAGCCTTTTGTAGGTTTGGGAAGACTCTGACAAAGATGTTGTGCATTGTACTTAAAATACCAGAAAGGTTGCACCCAAGCTCCCTTTCCTACAGAAACTAATCCCACCTTACCAATTTTCCATATAAAAGGCTTTCCCATAACAACAAATCTGTGTTTGTATCCGCATTGTAGCTCAGATCTGCAGGTAATGTAAAGCATTCCAAATGTTTTTAAATTTCTCTTTCGGAAAGTAGAAATAGAAGGGTAATCAACTTGTTATAGAAAACATATTAACATGTGATATAAAGTAATCTTTCCCTTTTCCAGGAAAATATCATGGACAGCATGCATACTCTAAATGCCTTGGTTTCTTGCTGTGTGGATGAAAGAAATTCAATTTGCAAGAAGATGGGAGAATGACACAGTAAAGAAGTAACATGCCATACTGGGTTATGTGGAAGTTAGAAAGTGTCTTGGGTATCAATATATCTGCAATTTATTGCATGATATGCTGAGGAATTATAAGTGATGCTACTTTGAAGTGGGTGGTGGTTTGTTTTGTTGTGGGTTTTTTTGTTCGTTTTTTTCTTTTTGTTTGTTTTTTCATAGTTCTTCACCTTATTTTCCACAAAGAGAGTGGTTAATCTCCAGAGAGGGGTCCCTGACTTTTGATGAGAAGTCTGTCTTCTTACTGAGGTTTAAGCATGCTATTTTT
Organism: Pycnonotus jocosus; assembly: GCA_013400435.1. Lineage (NCBI taxonomy): Eukaryota > Metazoa > Chordata > Aves > Passeriformes > Pycnonotidae > Pycnonotus > Pycnonotus jocosus. The sequence continues at coordinate 8,524 of VWYP01010626.1, forward strand.
TATCACCTAACTTCAGTGTCATTACTTTGGTATTTCACAGAGTCACAGAATGGTGGGGGTTTGGAATGTGGCACTACTCTGGAGCTCACTCAGTTCAACACCCATGCTAAAACAGATTCTGGAACAGGATGCACAGGATTGTGTCCAGGCAGATTTCAGTTCTTAGTTACTGTTAATATAAAGATGTTTTTCCTCATATTGAGATTCAGTGTTTCAGTTTGTGCCCAGTGCCCCTTGTCATGTTGCTGTGCACCACCAAGGAGGACCTGTTCCATTCTCTTGACACCCTCCCTTCAGATATTTGGGGACATTGGTGAAGTTACCTCTCAGATGTCTTTTCTCAAGGCTCAACAGGCCCAAATCTCTCAGCCTTTCCTCATAAGAGAGATGTCCCAATCTCTTAATCATCTTTGTAAAACTTTGCTGGAAGCTCATCATTAATTTATTTTTTTTTCTCTTGAATGGAGGACACCAGAACTGGACACAACACTCCAGATGTAGCCTCACCTGGGCTGAGATGAGGGGGAGGATTGATAACCTTCCTCAAGACACTGACTACACTCCTCCTAATGAAACCCAGAATCCCATTCGCTCTGCTGGCACAAGAGCACACTGGTGGCTCAGGGACAGCTTGTAGTCCACCAGGATCCCCAGGTGCTTCTCCACAGAGCTGATTTCCAGCAGGTACTGGTATCTGGTTATTCCTCCCTGTGTGCAAGACCCTATACTTCCAGATTTTCAGCTTCTTTTTCCTAAGACCTAATGTCATCAGGAATTTGCATGCTACAACTATCTGGATTTTATAAGTGTTTCTCCTTATTTTTCAAGTCCAACTGAGTCTCTTGCAGGATGTCAAAGAGTATGTCTGAAATCAACATGAATTCAGTACAGGAAAGTAAGGGTTTGCTGGTTTTCCACCAGTGAAACAAATATAGAATAGGGTAACAGAATAAGAGTAGAACAAAAGTCAACTTCTATCTGTTCTTATCATCCAATAAACAATTCATTACATTTTTGTAATCTAGCTAGTGCAAATCCTTGAATGATCCAGAAAAACTGTGCTGCTTTATGCAGTGTTTGGATCTTTTCCCTGACTAGACTCTTCATATTCTCTTTGTATAGTGGAAGTTAATTAATGAATATATTTCTTAAACTTTCTGAGAAATTTGCATGAATGTTGTTGAAAAACATTAAAATAGGCTTATAAATTTTTTTTTTTCTCTGATATCACTTTCTCTAAAATTAGTCTTGAAGCATAATGTTAGGGGTTTTTTTAGGAAGAAGCTCTCATTCTCCAGCAAAAGACAAAGGTAGAATAATTATAATGTATTTAATTACTACAAGATAAACCTCTGAGAAGATCAAGCAAAGATTTAAACAGTGAGCATTGCTATCTGAAAAAATATTGAGAGATAAGAGACTGTGCAACTTCAGCAGCATTGTCAACTTATTGTCAACAATTCTGATTCCCTTTAACTATATTGCACACAGTTCCAGAATATGTAGCAAGAGACTAGAAATTTTTACTTGGTGTGAAAGTCACATAAATCTTAAATGCCACAGAGAAGAATTCTAGCATAGTTGTCCATAGGAATCTATGCACTAGCAAATCTTGTTTTGTAATGTGTTATTGTTCCCTCTATAAGGTTAAGGCTCAAGTTCTACCAGGTGCTTTCCTTTCATCTTTCAGCAAAGTGCATAAGTACTTCCATAGTTAACTATATCAGACATCCAATAAAAAACTGGCCAGTTTTCTAAAGGTTAATACCAGGTCATGTTATATCTAGAATGCCAGAGGAATATCACTCTAACTGTAATAATTAATAGAAAAGCCACCTGCGCTCTAGGGTTGGGCTGTCACACGGTGATTTCCACTCCTGCACATTATAGTACTGGGGGAAAAAAAGGATAATACATGTCTCCAGTAATCTCAGTGGATAAAATCTAAGAGGAAATAGAAGTACTTGACAAGAATGATATTTCTCCAAGTTTTCTGTATTTATTGGAACAGGACTGCACAAACTACTGAATGTTTAAGAAATATATGGTCCAGAATGCTTCCTGTTTTAATGCTTAACCACAAATGGGCCATGGGTTATCCTCTCTGCTTTTTGAAACAGGTACAACTGGGAGTTTTCGTTTCCATCAATAATCTTAGCATTTTAATCCATAAAATACTAACATTCTATTGCCAGCAGCTGGTTGTCTAAAGTGGATCATTAGGAACAGGCAGGAGAGCAAGTATTTATCAGCCAAGAAGGGTATAATGGGACATTACTTAATAAACAATAATAGACAGTTAATAAGAAATAAAAATCAATATGCTGTCAAATGGGAAGCCAGTGCAATGCAGCTAGGTTGAAAAGATGAGTCCTTTTAATCTGAGTGAATACCTAAGCAGTTACATTCCAAATGAGCTAGAATTTATTGGCAGCATTCTGAGAGAGACCTATAAATAGAGAATTGTAAAAATCCTGTCTGCACAGTAAAATCCAGAGATCATGAGTGTGCTGCTTTTGTGAGTGTTTAAAAAAATCACAAAAACCAAAAAACCAAAAAAACCCCCCAAACTACTGCAGGGATTAATTTTGAGGAAAAAAACCTCAAACCCAACTCTTTTTTTGGCGACTAGAATAATGCTGGTAGGACAATGTTTACAGTTCCTATCCTCCTACACTCACATGGGCATCATCCTAAATGAAAAGTTTAGTCAGAGTTGTAGAACAGATCTAGGTAAGGAAAACACACAGATTACAGTCATCCTGCTGTTACCTACAAGGATTCAAAGTCACCTGGTAAAATCTAGACATACCCCATCACATGATTTCATCCCTATGCAAAATAGTTTCACACTCTCAGTATGAAAACTACACCATTTTTTGTAGATTTCAAGATTTTTTAAAGCAAATTTTAAATGGATGGAAAGTGTCATGAAAGCTTTTTGTTTTTTTTTTCTTAAAATGTTTTTACATTTGCAGAAATATAATGAAATAAATCCTCTGGAATAAGAAATAGATCCTATGAAAATAGTATATTTTCTGGTTTTAATTTTTTGCCCCCTGAGGTTAAAGAAAATCACACATATTTGTTTGATTGTAAATGAAAACTTCTCATAAAATACAGAAAAACTTTTTGAATAGTTTTGCAGTTGGACTGGTGGAAAAACTATCTATCAAAAATGGCTAATGAGACAATTTCTTTTCTCTTTTTACCTTGTCTTTCCTAGTATTTCACACTTTCTTATCTGAAAAGACTCCAGTTTACTGCAACCAAACTTTCCCAGAGCTACTACACCACATGAACTTTCTTCTTCTACATATTCCCGTGGGAGGAGATTTTGACTGGTCTCCCTGGATCTGTGAATCTGCAATTTAACAGCTAGTTATCTTTCAGGAAGTATTGCAAGGGCAACTTTATATATGTGCTCATTAAACTTTAAACCTTTCCTCAGTATCAATATCAAGACTGAAAGAATCTTTATCTGGTGTTACTATATTTAAAAAACCCGAGGTTTCTCTGTGCTTTTTACTGGAGTATATACAACTCCAGACCACAGAATATTTCTTTTTTTTTTTCACAGGACAGTGCTTCCTCCCAAGAAAGACAGCAAGGATATAGAGTGTGCAGTCTTTTTCCAGTTCTATAAACTTTGAATTCATGTGATTCTTTTCATCCCTGCTTGGATGCTGAGGTGATTTCTTTAAGGAGACAGACTTTTTAACCCTCATTTTATCTATCTATCTATCTATCTATCTATCTATCTATCTATCTATCAATCTATCCATCTATCTATCTATCCATCTATCTCTATATAATCTACATCTATATCTATATACATAAAAGTGAGTGGAATGTGAATAACTATTTCTGATAGCAATTTAATTATTGCAATCATCTAATTAAACAGGAAAAACACCTTACTTACAGAGAAGCATAGCGTAATTTGCAGATGCCAAATGGCATTTTTTACAAGCAAATATACTAAATTCAGAATAGGCACTTAGTTGGAATATGAATTTGTGTATCTGTGTCTGTTCAACAGTCTGGTTTGTAAATCTTTGTGTTAATTAGGTGATGTCAGCTCAATTGGCAAAGAAAGTCATCCACTAAGGTTGTTAAATATGATGGTGCTGGAAATAGTCTGACTGCAAGGGATTGTATTGAATATATTATAAATATGTTCCTCTGGTCATTTACTCTGTGTACCTCTCAGGCAACTATGCAATGTAACATCATTAGGATAGCTTAAATATAGAATATTTTTTTATATTTATATATATATATAATATTTATATATATATATATATGCTAGTAACATGCTGCTGTGTTAGTAACTTAGATACATACCACTGTCTCGCTGATCTTAAATCTAATGAGAAAAAGTGTAAACAATAAAAAGGAAAAAGTCAGAAATTCAATGTGCATAGTGCTTTGAAAGTCCATTTTCCTTAATAGATTTTCAACTTATTTTATCAAGGACTGAGGCACTTAGGGTCCCTAAATAAGTATAATATTTAAGGATTTCATTGAATATATATCATAGAGATAAACTGGAACTTCAGTTTGTATTTAACTAGAGGTTGGTTTAAGGTGTGGAAATTGGAAATGGAAGAAAACCACAACAAAATCAGGATCTTTGGACTTTTTTGTCTTGTTTTTGATTTATTTCTTTCTGTTTGCCTGCTTTTCTACCTCTTTTGCTCTTCCTTTGTCTCTTTTCAGGTGCTGTGACTTTCAGTTAGGTTCTAAAAAACCTCTTGGATGTCTCAAGCTGCTCTGGTGATTTATCCTGTAAGCTGCACTAATGAAGTCAGGGAAGACAACCATGGGCAAAGGGGGAACATAGTCTAAGGTTTATATGCATGCTTTATGCATATGTTTGTTACCAAGAAGGCAACATAAATCAAGGAAAGAGGTAGGCATTTGTTCATTGTACAGGGATTTGAGATAGCATTTGCAGCATCATTTGCATTTATTTTTTTCTTGGAAGCTGTCACCTTATGTCTGTATACCTCAATTTCTGCACTCTGTATGAGTAATGACACTTGAGACTTCCCTTTCCTATAAAGCACTTTGAATTTTGTTTTGATGAATAACAGCTAAGTGTTATTTTCTATATATTATGCCTGGTGCACTTTTTGAGTTGCGTTTTCCAGAATACTGATGCTTTATTTTAAAAAGAAATCTATTAATAGGTCCAGACCTATTATTTAGCTATTGTTTAGCTAAGTAGTTTTTTAAACTTTTCTTGAAGGAGAAAGCCTTGATACCCTTAAAATATCACATACAGGAAGGAAGCATAATGAAAGAGGATTGCACTTTTCCCTACTCAGTCTCCTATTTCTAAAATCTGACTTTATATGCTCAGTTCCAAAGTTCATATTGAGGGATGTTCAATTGTGTATTTAAGCCTGCTAGAACATGACAGCACAGTTTATTTTCAAAAACAGAATAACTTTTCTAAAATAGGTATGTTTCCAGTACAAAAGGATAGTATTGGCAATGTTGTGATACATAAGTAGAATATATCTAGGTCCACGGCTGCTGAGAAAATAAAAAAAAAAATCTGAAAAAACCCTTAATTAAAATTAACTAATTAAAAATTAACTAAGAAGTTAACAAAATGAGGAAAGGTTGTTCTTCTGCAGAAGCTTATGTTTTTGAACTTAATTGAAAGAATTGTCATGACATAAAGATCAACATAATTGCTCAGAGCTATTTTTTGTGTAAACAAGAAAGGGTGCACAGATAATGCAGAATTTCAGTGTGACATGTATAGCAGCTGGATTCTTTAATAAAAACATATGTGGATTCTAAAACTTGATACTAAAAAAAAAAAAAAACCCAAAAAACAACGTTTCACCATGATCTTGCTCTACTAGCCTTTTTTCTGAACTTTTCTTTTCTGGAACTGATTATTATGAGATGAGACCCTCAATTTCTGATTAAATTGGCTGATATCAATCAACAAATCTCTCTGTAGAGTATATTAATCACAAGAAGTGAAGGTGGAAATCCAATCACACATTATATCTTGATTGTGTGAGATACTCAAGATCTTCAGGTTATACTGACACTGTTTACAGTGAATGTAAGAGATAAGATGGAATCAAAATATGGAATGCCAGAACAAATCTGGATCTAGAATGGAAGTTAATATGATAGGACCCTTCTTTCCTTCTTTTCTTCTTTCCTTCTTTCCTTCTTTCCTTCTTTCCTTCTTTCCCTCTTTCCTTCTTTCCTTCTTTCCTTCTGTCCCTCTTTCCTTCTTTCCTTCTTTCTTTCTTTCCTTCTTTCCTGATTTGATTATTCCTTCCTTCCTTTTCTTATCGACATCAACATCTACATCATCATCTACGTCATCTCTATATATCTATTTAGCCATATATATTTATGGTACTAGGGACACAAAATGCTGCAAATCAGACCTCAGGGTATAAATAAATACATTAATAAAGTTTTAATGTTGTTTTTAATTAGAATGGAATGACAGAGGAAACATTAAAGGTAGAACTTATGTGGAAATATAAAGCTTCTGGTACCTGAAAGGAAGGATTCCTTCCTCACTAGAAGCTCTTAAATTTTTTTAAAACAAGTCAATTCCATTATTCTTTTCATAACTACCTTTATCTATGTATGAGATGCAAAATATGATAATAAATCTTAGAACAGGCTATTACAGCTAAGTTGGTATTGATCACAAGGAATGAAATTGCTATATTACATGTTGTAAAACTTATTCATATCCCACAAAAATATTACATTAAAAGTATAATAAATTGCAACAGTTTAATCACTTGGCAAACGATTTGACTCTTTCTTTTCAATTTATAGTATCATTTCAATAGCACCTGCTTCATAAAATGTGCATATTACTGATACTACTCTGATGGCTTTTATAGGAACGTTATTGGAATAATTTGTGCAATTGCTCTTTTTAACTAATAATTCTTTTATTCCACTTTCCCAGATAGCTTCACTTTTACTTTTCAAAATCTTTTCTATTATCTTATTTCTTGTTGTGTTCACCATTGTCACTTTTTGAGTTAATGAAGTAATTTTTCTCCAAGTAACTTAATCTTTCATTAGAAAAAAATAAGCTTTAATATTTCTGCTACTTGCCTTAATGATAAATCACAAAGATAAAAGTTTATAAAACATGAGTGTCTCTGAAATTACACTTTTGTTTCAGCTTTATGATACTACATCTATTCTTTTTAATTAAGTTCTTATTGAATTTTGCATTGAAGAGTAACAAGAAAACCTTAGGATGTGAATTATACATAAGCTGAAACATTCTGCATTAGTCAAAAGGAGAAATAGTTCATACCTATTCAATGCAGATTTCTCTCATAAACATTATAGATAGAATCCTATCTTTGAAAAGATATATGATCTATTCCACAATGTGCATTTAAAATCTTGATATCTCATCCATATTCTGTGGCATAGAAGTGCACGAGGCACAGAGAGTTTCATTCAGATTTGATCATGGCCTTCTGGAATAACCTCAGCAACATGAATATCATAAGCACCCTGGAGAGCAGTTGAAATGAGATTATGCCAAAATCCATAGACCAAATACCAGACCCCAAAAGAAATCAAATCGGCAGGAGAGTACAAGATAGTCTCCTGCACATAGATCTCTTAGAAAAGCGATAGAGAATATATTATTTGGGGTGAAAAATATTTTAGTTATATGCAAAATTAATATGACTAGTAATGAAATATGTATTTTTAAAATAAATAACATACATAATTTTAAATAATGGGAATTATTTAAACTAAAATAATATCTGAATATCCTTTTGTTCTTTCTTATTCAGCAGTTTTTTCTTGGGAGTGAGAGAAAGGAGAGAATGTGGTCAGGTAGCCACATTTTCATTATAATTCTTCTTATCTCAAAACACCTTCTCTTTAGAAATTATTTTCTGAACAGCTGAAGTGCATCCAATGTACAAAAGTGGGATTATAAATACGCCATATTCCGATCCCAAAAAGTTTAAAAATAAGGAAATAAGTTCTTTTGTCCTACCAGTGAGGCTTTATTTACTCTGACCCCAGAGCAGCCATGAAACAGTTAGTAATTCAATTTTTTTTAAAAAGTCAATAGTGCTGTTTCTGGCCAGTACAGGATTATGTTTTGCAGTAGCCAGAAAGGGGGCATGGCTAGGACATGGAGGTTATGCTATATCACCTCACATCATTGCCAGGAGCAGGGCAAGGGAATCTCTTCCATGGCTTGCATATTGTGGGTTCCTGTGTGGAGACTTTTTTTTTCTTTTTTCTTTTTGTTGTGTGAGTCCTTAATCTTTCTTTTAATAATATTGTTGCTGTTGCTGTTACTCTTTGTTTCTTATCTCATTGCTGTTTCCAGTAAATTGTTCTTGTCTCAACCCACTATCTTTACTTATGTACCTTCAATTCTCCCCTCTATCCCTCCACACAGGGATGGGTAGGGGGAGGGAGGAGATGGCAACCTGAGTATGGTTTGTAGTTTTTCAGTGGGAGGACTAAACTGAAAAACTACTCCTAAACCATGACACCAAAGCAGGACCTAAAGAGAGAAACTCTTCTGTCTTAGGCTGCCAAGAAAGAAGGATTGGTGCTGTGAAGACAGATTTTCAAACAAATTGAAACGAAAAATGAAAGGCAGCTATTTCTTGAAAATGAGGACACATGATTGCACTTCTTACCAAGGAATTACCCCTATAATGATCAGTTGCTATTATTTAATGTGAAGGAATTATGTAGAGAGAGGAGACAGATATCTTAGCCTACCTAATGGTTTTTGCTGACACTATCTAATTATAGTTTTCACTTTAACTATATGACTACCTCAGGTGTGGTAATGCTCTTTGCCTTGACACAGTCAGCTCTGTCACTGCATTTAATAACATAAAAAGAAAAAAGAAAACATACCAAGTAATTAATTCACACAAAATAGGCAGCCAAAGCTGAGTAATTGAATATTTCAATTAATCACAGGAAAATTTCAGAATATGCCTCTGATGCTTAGTCTAGTTGTGGGGGAGACATGAAGGAGACCTTGAGGGTTACTAAAGGATAAGGTTTTTACAATTTAGATATACAAAACAATAACAGTCTGTGTGATTAATTTAGCATAAGTAAGAGATGCATGTTTAGGAAAAAAAACCCCTCAATTACTATGGTAGTATCTTACACAGGGAAGTCCATCTACTACTAAAACAAGGAAAAAGTTCTCATTTTAAAGTGTGGAATAAGCAGTTCCACTGCAATACTAGCTCTGCTCATGTTTTTGAGGATGTTCTCATGGATAAAGAGACATCAAAAGGAGGCAGATGAGTGTAAACTGTGCTACACTACACTGCAGTGATGTGTTGGATGCCAGTGTTAAAGATATATTTTACTGAAAGCTCTGTGGTTAAATAATGGAAATGCTTCTCTCAAGATGAGTACATATGTATCACATTGTTATCTACAAGCTTATAGATAAAATTAAATCAAACAATCAGGAAAATATTGTTCTCAAATGGATTGCTGACTAACACCTTGGCTTTACATGGAAAAAAAAACCAAACCAAAACAAAACCAAAAACAAACTTTGAAAACAAATGTCCTAAAACCTCAGATATTTTTGTTACTTTGAAACAGAGCTGAGACAGAAAAAGATGGCAGGAATGGACCATAAATACTCTTTCAAAATAGCAATAGTCAAAATTTAATAAAAAAATTGTAAGAACATTAAGTCCCTGAACTGTGATTTTTTTTAAAAGAGACCCTTAACATCAAAGCAGCTTCAGCACAGTCTAAAGATTCTACCTCAAAAATAAAAGTTCACCAGCAGCTAATGAAAAATGTTACCAGCAAATATAATACATGAAACTGGTGGTAGAAAACCTGCAAGTAAATGAATATCAGAAAATCAAAGATACTTGTACAGAAAAAGGATCTATTTCAAGGAGAGTGAACCAGTGGGGAAAAAAAATAAAGAAAAAGATAAAAATACAAGAATATTGTAACAGTAGAGAAGATGGCAAAGTAAGAGTTCAGAGCAAGCAAGAACTCTGAACAAGCTGTTCCTATCCTGATTATGAAAGAATGAAAAATGAACTGGATTCTAGTTTTAAAGTGCTTTAAAGTTTTCTGACACACGTGAATTTATCTGGATTTATGCTGATGTGAATGAGCTGAACAACTGATCAATCAAAAAAGAAATACTGGTTTGAGGGTTTTGGTTTGGGTTTATTGTTTGTTTTTGTTTGTTTGGGGCTTGGTTTTGGTTTTGTTTTTTGTGGCTTTGGATTTTTTTGTTGTTATTTCAGTTTTTGTTTTGGAGGTTTGTTTGTTTGTTTCTGAGGTTTTGGGTTTTTTTGGGTTTGGGTTTTTTTTTTTTTTGATGCTAGAAACATTAACATCCTGGGCAAGAGAGAAAGTATGTGCAGTAACAAGACCACAATTTAACACATTTGGGAAATTATCTAGAAAATACATTCTGATCTTAGTTAATCTTCTTTCCCTACTTTATAATTGTATCACTCTAAATGCTTTTCAATCTGTACTGAGGGATGACACAGCACTGGTTCTTTTGTACTAGACTATCTGTATGTGCTAATAACCAGATAAAAAATAGAAAATGCAGGAATATGCATTCCAGCTCAGGTATTTTAAAGAGACATAATGCAAAGAATAGGTGTCAATAATCATTCTTTTTCAGAATTGTTTAGACCCTCTCCGATTCTACAGGAACTGTCAAGCAAAGCTGAATATTAAGGCTATGTCAGTTTTGACATTTTTAAAGGTGAGTAGGTAGACCTTTACAGATAACTCCATCTCAGACTCTCCCCTCTGTTGTTACAGATGACAGTGTCAGTTCTCACCACAGGTTTGATGATGAGTGAGGGATAACAACTGATGACGAGGGGCTATAGCTGCAGTGGAAATTCAGATGTCCTATAACACCAGTATGTAGTTTAAGTAACTCAAATGCCTTCAACTTACATACTATCACTACGAGGTTTGTGAATTACGTGCTACCTGGGACCTTGGTATTTTAAATTCCTTTTTCCCTAAACAGGTATCAAACCTATATGCTGTTTCCAACATTAAGAAAACTAACACGGTTAACACAACACTTCTCAAAATTTTGTCCTTTTCTTTATGCTAAATTACACTGTAAAGTATTTTTCTGCTCCTTTACATTTTTCTGTCTGTTGATTCAGAACAGAACATGATAGAAGCTTTGGGCCTGACTCTGCCTCAATATAAATCAGCAGAGTCCCATTGTCTCCATTACCACTATGCTGATTTATGGGGCTGATGATTAGACTCTTCCTCCTAGAATAATAGAGAACTACCAGAGTGTTGTAGATTGTTACAGGGAGATTTGAAGCAGACGGATCCATCACTTTGAATTTACTTTGAGCCACGGTTTTCTTCTGTCACTAATAACACATAATTCTCTAAAGGAGTTTGCTATGTGTGTTTCAGCAACATACTGGAAGTGCTCTACTTGGAAATTATCCTCAAAAAGACCTGATGTTCCTGCAAAGAAAATGAGGAGAAATACCACAAAAGAGGTAAGAATTTAGCTAGATTTTGTTCTGAAGCATTAATAATTCTCTATGAAAAAAGGTTTTTTAGTAATTTATTATGATTTCTCATGAGTAAATTAGATTGATAAATAGAAAAAAAAATAGAGTGGTTGTTTTGGGGATTTATTTTGGGAGAGGGTTTGTTTGTTTGAGGGAGGGGGTTTTTTTGTTTGTTTGTTTGGGGTTTTTTGGGTTTGTTGTTGTTGTTGTTTTATGAGATCTGTTTTCTAGATGTTAGTTTACTTTTTATAGAAGCATTTTTTTCCTAGTGTGCTTTTCTGGTGATTCATTATTTCAATGGGATAGCAAACAAAATACATAACTTCAGTATGGTCATTTTGTGCTTGGCTAATGTAGCTTGCTCCTTCCCATGGTTTCTGTAATACTCTCAAGATTTAATCCTTTTATTTACTTTGTTCCTATTGATCAGGAGAGTTTATAGCATCATAGTTTCTATTTGAATTCTATTCCTAGATATTCACTTACAGATAAATAAAAATTGCTTAACCAAAGCTTCAAACTGTGCTCAGCTATGGATTCCAACTATAGTAATTGCTGAATAAGAAATGAACATTATATCGTTATGTTTTCTTCCACTCCACGTACGTAAAATTTAAATTGTTTTATGTAACTGAAGGTCACTGAATTCTTTATCAGTCAATATCACATGATTCTGTCTCAAGCATTGGTTTCTAGAAATATCCAGATATTTTCAGAAAAAAATTTGCTTTCTACAATAAGAGCAGTATTTTTCATACTAACATGGTTTGTTTCTTAGTCTAGAAGTGACTGCAAATATATATAACCTGTTGGAGTAGCTAGGAATTGACAGTAACTGATCCAATATTTCTAGGAATGTAAATGATTTCAATCTACTGTTTGGTACAAAAAAACTGAGAGCAAGATATTGTGGTAATGGGAAAGGATGGGGAAAGAGGATGGGTAAAACACAAATTTTTTAAAAAAGGTAAAACCAAGTATCTTCACTATTGGGAAGACATCATAGACTTGGTATCTAGAGCTGATGTCTTTTCAAATCAAGGTCCAAGTCAAGAGTTTAGTCTATGTGGAACTGAAACTGTGGGAAGTTCTCCTTAGTGTCTGGGTTGCAGCAGTAAGCTCAAGGCCCATTCTCAGTTCAAATCACACTGGATAAACTTACAGATTGTACTTTGGGATTCAGGGATGTTTTATCACTTTTGCCTATGTTTCATTTTACCATACATGGACTGTGCAGAGACCAGACAGTTTTCTAAAAAAAGAAGGAAAATGGAGCTTCTCTAATTTTTCTGATGTTAGAGTCATACTTGTCTTTTATATGCAAAATTATAAATAGCAATAAGCCCACAGAAACAAAACCACCATTTTTTTTACAGTGCTTGTTGCTTATTATTGAAAATTTCAACTGAGAAAAACTCATCTAATGAGAAAAAAAAGGCTGATGAGCCTTAAAACTGTATTAAGCAGAAACCATTAGTTCCTTAATCATAGTTGTTTGTTTTGTATAAAATGTCATATCTCCAGCAAGACACTAGGGAAATTCTTTATGGAAGCAAAACACAAAATACATTCTTGTTTAATGTTTTGTGGCTATAAGCCAGTTTGTGATGGCATATATTATCTAGATATGTCACCCTGTTTACCATATTGAAAAAGAAAAAAACAGGTAAATTAATCACACTGGATTTTAGCTCTAAGTTATGAAGTCTGAGCTCTTTCCTTACAGCACAGCACTCCAATGTGCTTAGGTGAGTCATTTGATTCACTGCTGGATAGAAATGGGGTTGTGTGACTCTTAGGTTTCTTTACTGCTCTCCAAAACATACAAGACAGTTCCTCTGTACAAGATGATTTACTGTGTAGTTCAGCTCCACATTTTGCTGAGTACAGCACTTGTGAGTACTTCCATCTCCTGTTGATAGCAGAGAGGTTACACTTTGTACTGATGAAAAAGCTGGGGTGCACTACCAGTCTTTTGCTCACCAGGGGCATTCTCAGATCTGCTTTTGCTGCAAAACAGAGAGTGACTATGTGGAAATAACTCAGCAAGTAACCCCGGGATCTCGTGAGTCCATGCAGCAGTGCAGAGAGTACTGTTATGGTTTCTACATCAGTGAATCTGCCTGGATCTCTGCTCCAACACAAGTTCCCTGCTGAGGTGTAAAGCTGTGCTGAAACAGCTATAGTCCTTCTAGTTCAGGAGCAGGTACAGCCTCAGCTTTCTTCAAAATTTCTGCACTGGTCTCTGTTGCTTGATGTAAAACTGCTGAGGAATATATTCAATGAGGGTATCTCAGTGTGTAGAAGTATTGTGAGCTGCAGACTGAGCTCTGGGTGCTGAGAGCCCCAGACAAAAGGCAATGAGCTGCCAACCTTTTGGATAAAGGGCACAAGGGACTATGGCCCAACCAGGGCACTGAACACTCAGATATATGGCAGGAACTGATGGCCCCAGACTTTCCTGCACATAGACTGTGACAGTAAAAAAGCCCAGGGTTTCCTTTGTTCAGGGTCCATCCTTGGAGGTACCCAGCTTGGGCTATCGTTTTGTCATTCCACAATGATTAAATGATTTTAAGGATTGAGTTGAAAGAGACTCTGCTATGGCAAATCTGGGGCTGAGCCAGTGAGGAAACAGTCTGGCTGTGAGTGTGGGGTGTGCAGCTGCAAAGGGACCTTGGTCCCAGCTCAGGTGCTGTGGATGTGACTGGCAGAGTGGTTCCTGGAAGTATCCTTGACAAAATTTCCCAAATACTAGTCCTTATTTTATTAAAAATGTAGATAATGTCATGGTAAACAAACATGTATGTATTGGTAGACAAATATGTATGTATACCTTACACATGGAAGGTAATAAGCAACATAGAGAAAGATTTTCAAATAGTTAAACAGAACCTTTTATCATGAAAGTGTTTCCTTTTTAATATTAGGTAGATGTTTGCACTCAAAATTAATTTTAATCTTCAATATTTACAAATTTCCATTTTAAGGGATGATTAGAAATTCATCTGTTTTTTGTTTTATCCCATATACTAGATAGGTAAAATCAAGGTTCCTGTTGTTTTTGTTTGTTTGTTTGTTTGTTTTTTTCCCCAGCTTCCTCATCAATAAAAAATCACATTTCAAAAAGTATGGAACCTGTTTTAGTCCTCATTGTTGCAGAGAGAAGTGGCCTTGCCATTAGATAAAATAATCAATACGGATAAGAGTAATTAATGTAACTAAAAGAAGATTCAGGCTTGAAGTTTTTGGAAGAGTCATAGTGAGAGAATATGCTTTGTGGAGACCATTTTCCCTGGCACAGAAGTTATTTATTGTGAGAGAGTGTTTTCATGGTGTTTGTTCTCTCTGAGCACTGATATTTATAACAACATCCTGTGTGGGGGTGGCACTGGCTGTTAGGCAATCATGAAGCATGGAGGAGAGAACAGAAAAATCAAGAGTGAGAAAACTTGTGGGTTGCAATAAAGGCAGGGAAATCATTTGGCAATTATTGCTATGGAAAAATCAGATTCAATCTGGGGAATTTAACTTAATTTATTGCCAATTAACATAAATATTTAATTCTTGTTTAAAGTATTGAGAAGAACAAAACCGCCTCAAAACTAAAAACATTTAAACCACCTCTGGTTCGCTCTGAGAACTTTTCTTTTCTTTTTATTATTGTCACAGCTTGAAACAGGTTGTGTGTGCCACAGGGCAGGTCCTGACCATTTTCCCATGGATGCCAGCCCTGCAGACCTCCCCAGCCTGCCCTCTGCTCCTAAAACCTTACTGCCTGTGCTTAATACACACTCTGAGTTCCACCTGCTGTCCTTGAGACAGGATTATTTTCAAATAGAGAATTATTGTCAAAAATTATTTGCACTTATTTCTTAGTTATCTTGGCTCTGTTTGTTTGAGGTTTTCAGTTTTGCCATTAATTTTTATGCTTTCATTAGGCTGGGTTATTACTTATAAGATGGAATTTTATAGGTCTAGGTAAATGCAGAGTCCATATGACAGTTAAGAAGAAAGCTTAGTGATTTGTAGGACTGTATTGCTTCACCCTTTTTCCCCAGTCTACCACTCTTCTCTCAACAGATTTTCAGGTTTCTTGTCTTCAAAAGGGAACAGAGTCTTTGAATCTTGACACAAGGCTAGCAGTTTTTCCCTCTTCTACCTCATATCAGTTTCTAGCCAGCTCAAGAACTCTAGCTTGCACTAGCATTTATTCTGAATGTACAGCATTATACTGGAGTGTATTTGGATCACATGTGCAAAATTTTCTTACTTTGGATCAATGCTATTTATGCTGCATTTAAAGAACCACTACTAGCAACCCACTGGATTTAAAATGCTGCATTTAGTTCAGCTTCTGTGTTTAAACTGTCTTCTGTCAGTGAGTCTTTTCCCCCAAAATGACCAAAGACATGCACACTTTCACATTTTCTAGAGCTCAGTGTTTCAGCCACACACTAATGTAACACACTTTTCTATATTTGCATGTAAGTTGTATTTATGTGCTCATATGTAACTTCTGTATTTTTATATCTGTGTGGAATAGGAATTAAACTAAACAATATTATACTTTCAGTGTTACATTTGATATATGCGGAAGTATTAAATTATCTTTATGTTTTCCAGAGGTTAATATATCTTAGTGTTAGAACCTACAATAAGACATCCAGAACCAGAAATGAGTAAACAAGTGACAAAGCTAATTGTGTGCATAAAGCTAATTGTATGTGTTTTTTTTCTAATTTAGCCTTTTCAGTAACAGCTAGTTGATAAAAATTCCACTAATAGAATTTAAATATAAATGTGGTAAAAGTAATTCCTATCTCTAATATTCCTATGTACATACCAATCACTAATCCTTAAAGAGTTTCAGCTTAATCAGATTCCTTTTAGATTGATTTGAGATTATTTATTTCACTCCAAGCATGTTTCTAAATCATGTTACTGAATCCAAGTGACTGAATCCAAATTTTTGACATCATTTGATTTAAATTTTGTGGAACTGTAAATAAATCCAATACTCTTTCCCTACTAACTAAACTGAAAGTTGCTTTCTAAATTGAAAGATTAGAAGGCAGTTATTTACAATAAATCATTTTAAAATAGACTTGAATGTCCATTCACACAATTAACTTGTAAACAGTAAGTGTGAAAAGGATTGCAATAGTAGTTCCTAGAAACTGAACTGATAGTGTTTTCAAATCTTTACCTTGGCTGACACTTCTGCTTGGAGGACTTCTCAGTTCTTCATGCTTATGACTGTCAGACCTGAGATATTTCGGTTGAAATATTCTGTAGTGGATGTCTGCCACATGATCATATTTTTGCCAAATTTCCTCTACTCATATAGTTCTGAGGATGGAATCAGGAAAAAATGTATCACTTTGGCTGTGGTAAGAACATATGCAAGCTTTCACTGAAAAATTCTCTTTGAAGGAGAAATTAAAGTTTCCTTTGCATTAGGTTCTGAACTTTATTGCTCCTCTCCAGACATTAAATCTAAATAAATGTTATTGCACTTGTTAAATTTTTGTCAGATGAAACAAATAATCCATCTTCTGTAAGAATTGTCTGGTCTTACATGACTCCAACACAGAACTTTTCTGATATATCCATAAATTAATGGAGTATGAACCAGCCCATGGCAGAGAGAGCAGGGCAGAACTTCCTAAATAAGTTGATGTTTAGATTTGCTCTGGACTGCTCAAGACAATATACAAAGAGACTGAAGAAAACAATCATCTGGCTTTTCTAAGAGAGGGCATGCTAGGCTGGGATAGCTTGAGAGAAAATCAGTTTGACTTGACCGTGGAAAGCACAAGTGGCACAGAAGTTCAGCCTGATAAGGACTGCGATCAGCATAGGGGTGTCAGGAGCAAAGCTCATGGAGAATCTGAATAGCGACAATTGGTGGCATAAGTTGGATTTAACAAGAAGACAGGAAGAGAAGCTAGCAGTCAAGTACCAGAAGGTGCCTGACAATGTTCGGTGGCAACTAAGTGCCCAAGCTTTGTTCCAGAGGTGTAATTCCAAAAGTACCACCATCACAGACGGAAGAAAAAATCCTGACTTTGGTCTGTAGCCAGAAGTCCACATCACTGACATTTCTGCTGTACAGTGGTTGGGGAGTCCTAATCAAAAGATGGGGATTACTTTATAACTAGATTTTCAGACTGTTGTAATTAATTTTGTGGAGCTGTCACAAAACATCTTCATGGACTTCAGCTTTTTTAAACCTTAATTAATATTTCTTATGCTACAGTTAATTTGTCAAAGCTATCCACACTGCAGAATGTAAGTAATTTGGGTATAAATAACTTCTGAATTTTCTACTGGTTTTGACACCTTTGGTCAAACTCTCAATTACAGGATCTGAATGGACCTTTTCCTTTTTTCAGAGATGGAGGTAGCCTCACTGTAATGGATTTCTTTGAATGCATTCAGATAAGTTGATAAAAGGCTGCATGAATTAGACCAAAGAAATACGAAAGGCAGAGAGTTTTCTAGGGAATGTAGCTTTAGAATGGGCTTTGCTCAAGTCTTATGATGTGAGCTTTCACAGAGGACTTAAGACATGAAGTCTGCTCTGAGGCTCAAACTCATCCAATGATGGAAGAGTTCAGAAAAGATCAGCATGAATCTAGGCATGGCTACTGTGCCTCCAAAGAAATACTTCTATATGGATTTTAAAATAGCTCTCAAAGGTAATGTAGATCCAGAACAGCCATCCTAGACTATATGCTTTATCATTTCTTAATGTGTGACTGTTTCATAAGTTGACCTTTTGTCATAAGTAAATGTCAAGCTATTTTTGTGCTTTCTAGGACCTGTCGTACCTACAACCATGATTCATGGTTTGTAAGAATATCAAGGAAAGTTTTTAACTGTGGAAAATCCATGCTGTGCCATCAGTTTTACCCTGGCAGACCAGGGACAGCATCAGTCACTCAGGCTTAATGATCACCACGTAGAGTGAGGTGAGGTGAGGTGAAGTGAGGTGAGGTGAGGTGAGGTGTGTATACTTGGGGTGTCATTCATTAATAAGACAATAACATTTCCTGGAGACATAAGCAAGACCCCAAGAGTGTCATTTGAGCAAACAGAGCAAATTAAATTTTAAGGCATTTAGGATCTTTTATGTGGCCGTCTGGGTGATTGCCTGCTGGCTGGGCTTAGCTTGACACATCTTAAGGCTGTGTAAAAGTTCACCTCTGCACTGTGTTCATTGGCTAAATTGATAAAAATGAGACCATTATGCTCACTTCTGCTTCAGACCATGTTTGTTCGGCTCTTGTACTTGACAGATCTAGCACTAGTAATTATGGGCCTTTGGACCAACACAGAATCTGCTAATATTGTGGAGTAATGTTTGTCCTTTCAACCAGATAAACCAAGATTGGGTTAAGTTTGATCAGACAGTGACCTCACAGTTAGGAGAAGCTGCATGAGCACAGAGAAAGCAGAACAGTTAAATAGGAACTTAGGTTTAAACTACTATTAAACAGAGACCATTGGTGGAGAAGGAGTGATTCATTTTAGAAATCTGTGAGAAGCCTGTGCAGGGGCTATAACTGTATCTGTCTCTGTTAAATTGGGTGAAATGTCTGTAAAATCAGTTTGTGGTGGTCTTGGAAAGGGAGGCATAGTAAAATGTGTATAATAAATCACTCTTGGTAGCCTATGCCATCATAATATGAAGGAAGTGTGTTTTTATGCACAGAAAATGTGTTGCAGTGCTGAATCCCAGTGAGGTTGAAGGAAGATGAAGTACATCAAAGATACACTGAAGGGGAACCTAACATGGCCTTGGGACACTTATGTGAACTGAGTCTGTATCATGTCTTGTTCTGCTAAAGGACCTTCCAGTCACTGCAACCTGGCAGGAAGCCCACTAAATTCCCACCTTTCTCACAGTTACATTGATGGGGAGATAATAGATTTGCATACACTGTGGGTTGGGAACAGAGACTGGAATTCAGTGGTGGACTACATTCATGATAGTCATAGGTAGTTTGTTCGTAAACTTTGTTCACAGTATAAAGAGTTAACAGTATCCAAAACCACAAAAATTTATATTTACTAAAAAATTTTGGACCTATTTGGTTCAAGTGTATCACTGTTTATGTAAATCTAAAAAATTCAGATTTCTTTCCATGAGTTCATACGAAACTCGTAATGCTGGGGGGAGAAATATCTTTCCAACTTTTGAAAACATCAAAGACACTACTTTCTCCCTGATCTTTGAATATGACAGCCCCAGTGAGAACTGAAAATGAAAAAAGTGTCAGTGAACCCTGGGACTAGCATTGGAGATTCCAGATTTGGACCATGAAACATAATGACAGCAACAGATGGTTATTGATAAATTTGAAACCCTCCATGCAAGAGAATCAAGATCACAGGACTCTTAACAGACCTCAAAGGAAACAAGTCCAGCTAGGAAAAAAGAAATTATAATATTCCATTTTGTTCCCTTAGAAGTCTGTGGATTTAAAACACACTGAGCCATTTATAACAGCTAAAGGCCACTGTAGCAAGAAGCTTACTACTGAATTCTGATTGCTGGATTTACTCTTTCTTTTCCATAAAACAGAGCTTATTACTTCCTTCGTGCTGCATAAGAAGGGACCTAAAACAACTTCCCGTCATATTAGACTTGAATGGTGATTACATGGAAATTTGCGTAATCCCTTTTTATTTTGAATTGAAAAGCTTCTATCATTTTTCCTAAAAGACCCTGGAATTAAAGTATCCTGTCTTCATATGCTGTCACCTGAAACACTCTGAAAATAGATAGGTATCTTTTGATTAGATGCAGGAGGATTATTTGCAGCAAACAAATCTATTCATAAATACCGGGGTTTCTACTGTTCATTAATTGTAAGCAAATGATTACTTCTTCTACGAATATTTTCATTCCTTGGAATTATTCAGCAGCAATTTTATGTGAAGTTGTTTCAACCTATAGCTTACTGAGAAATTGTTTACTGAGAGCATTCTGAATTTAAAATTTAAACCCTGAGCTGTTTAAATTAGATACATATATCAGTGTTAAAATTCTATTTAATAATTTCATGATGGTAGACCTCAAATCAAGTTCCTGTGTAACTTTAAAAATAACTCTCACTTTAGGTATGGTATAATAAAGAACATTGAAGAAAAGGAAGACTTTCCTTTTGTGTTTTGTATACACTAGTGGCAGAATAATTTCCACAAAATGGTTCCTGTTAGTGAATGAGGGTCCATGATACAGTACCAAAATGCACTATTACCTGGAAGAGAATAACAATAAAATATATTTATAAATGATTAATTTTCCTGCTAGATGTAGTTTGTTTGACTGTGAATTTGAATAAGAAATAAAAGCTGAAATTATATTCAGAGGTTGTTAATGAACAGTAGATGTTTAATTTTTTTTCTGAGGAAAAGAGAAGGAAAATTTTGCTTATTTAACAACCTTGCATAATTAGCCTCCAACTGTCAAAGTGTGAGCTTTGTACAATAATGTGTCCAGAAGCAATCTTTCTAGTTCTTAGGATATGGATTCAATTTGCATTAGTTCGGTTATCCATCATGAGTTCAGCTACATGAATAGCCATTATTAGTGCGAAGAAAATGCAAAATTAATAGTTTTTTCAAAGTGAAAGTCTATGAAAATAAGCACTTATTATTTTCATTTGGGAAAAGGAAAGATACTAAAATAATTTCCACGCACTACTGATGGCTGAATGTCTTGACTAATTTGCCCACCGTTTCTGTTTCTGGAATCAGCTGCAGATAAGCTCGAAGAAGGACTCATGTGCCTTGGAACATAGAGGAGCAGCATCTAATTCTTTTCTCCTTGGTCTCAGAGCACAGTTTCAAAGTCGTCAGGTAAGTTGTCCAAACACTGCCAAAATCTGGTCAGCTGAGTCTCCTGAGCTGGCTGCCCATGAACACCTTCTGGGCTGGTGTCCTGATGAGTCCTGGGCTGATCTCAGCTTGCTAAGCTCCCTGCTGGTGATGGTGCAGAAGCTGCTGGGGTATTGTCAGAACTAAGAAATGGAGGGAAAGATGGGGAAAAGGAGAAAGCTATCCCTACTACCCCTTCTCCCTCAGGCCTACATGCACTGCGATCATGCCTGCATGTATGCCAAGCAGCTTGGAGGCAGCTTCTAAACTGTCCAGATTTGCTTGTTCTAGGGCCCTGAAGACATTAATATGGTCCCTTTGGAGTCCATGGTGTTCTTTTCAGGTTGGAACAGGCTCCTGTCCTCAGCTTTGTTGTCCTTGCCTGGGATGCATCCCTGCCTTCTGTAGGGACCAGCTCTGCACACTCCGCTCAGGCTCTGGGGGATGGTATCCTGTGTGTGAGGACATGGTCCATGTCTGGAGCACCATGGATCCCAACAGAATCTCCCCTGCTTGCCCTTTGCCCTGATGTAGACTTCCAAAAAAAGTGACTAATTCTGTCTTGTCGAGTTTGGACTCCTGTGACCCCTGAAGGATTCCAAGTGCTGACTCAGAATATTAAAAATCTCTAAGTTAGAGCTGAATCCCCAGCCCTGGCTTGGGCTTTCCACACAACATGAGCTTACTGACACCAAGGACCTAAACAGAGCAGCATGTCCCCCAGCAGGAAATGCTTTGTGTGGATTCAGGGGGTCAGGTGGTGACAAGGGTATACCTGAATCTTTGGGGACCTCCCAGATCCAGCTGACTGTTGAACCACCTCCCTCTATTAACGAAGCTCCAGCCCCTCCCACCCATGGAATGGCGGCTGCAGTCTGTCAAAAGCCTCAGTATCCCCTGAGGCCCAGCAGAGACACCTGTCCTCAATAGGGCATATCATGAAGAATGCTGTGTTTCTAGAATAAAACTGGATTTCAGTGATAAGCTCAGTTCTTTGGCCCAACAGGAATGGACATACAAGACACTAGTTAGTCACCTGAATCATAGGACCTGAAACATATGTATAATTCAAAAAGCAGATTAGGAGAGGTTTTCATGGTTATGACTTTGGATTATCTCAGTCTCTGCCACCCTAGATAGCCCTTGCCCCACCTCCAAAACATGATCAATCAGGTTCTTCATTAAAAAAAAAAAAATATTGTAGCAAAAAAAAAAGCTGGTATTAAACCATCACTTGGCATAACATATCTAGTCACTGTTGTTTTCCAACCAGCATATACATCCTGGTAGTGGGAGAAATCTGTCTCCTTAATAAGCAGCTGAACATCAACTTCTGAGATTTTTTTTTATTTCTATTTAGATGAATTCAGGAAAATGTCCTCATATGGTTATTATATATGGTTATTGTAGTGAATATTGAAGACAACAAAAAAGTCATTCTTATCCATGACTGTTCTATCAGCAGGAGAGATCTGTTTCAAGAGTTAGGCTTTTAAAAAATAAATCATTCTTCCTTGATAGTGTCTGCTGCTTTGAAAGATGAGTGTATTTTATATCTTTGGTAAGACACCAGGCGTGATATCTTATGAGTATATTGTCAGGAAATAATAAGGGTTGAATTGTGAAGAGATATTTGGCTCTTTGCAGATCCTGTGGGCTCAGGCTTCCATGCTGACTAAACAAATAGTGACAATAAAATCTGCAAAAGAAAAAGGAACTACATTTTTCACTTTTTCTTAACATGTAAGGACGTGTGGGCGAGGCAGAGAAGAGTGCAGCAGAGCCTCCACCCTCTGAATGCACTTCAAGAGAGAAAAAAAAAAAAAGATAGCTGTAAACAGAGGCAACAAGCTGAGGCTGAGATTAAAATACTACAGAAAAAAAGTACCTCTGGGGGAAAAAAAAAAAAAAAAAGGCAAATTTGGAGAAGAGAGGAAAATATACTTAATCTATTTCACAGGCAGGAGGAACAGGAAAATAAAGAACTAGAAGAACTTTTAGACAGATAATTTTGGAAACGAGTATCTGGTCTGATAGAACAATCAAGTGGGCACAGGTAAGAGATAGATTATAAACTAAAGTACTTTCTGGAGCAGACTTACTGATGAGCAGCAGAAGTGAAGAGCAGTGTTATGACCATACTCAGAAATTCACAATTGCTTTCTTGCAGTAAGGTCTTGGTGCTAATTTGCTGTGACTGCACTGATGAAGCACAGAATAAGGACTTTACAATTATAAATTATAAAGCAAGTATGTTTTATTTTCAACTGGGACACACGGGGGATATCTCCTCCAAACCATGCGTACCTGGTCAAGACAAAGTCCAGGTTTAAATGCACATTAATCTCACAAACCCATATCTCCCCACATGCCCATTCTCTACCTTTTGTTTCGTATTCTAATTAGCTGTCATGCCTCCTGGTGGTCCTGAGTTGAGGTCTTGGGAGGAAGGCAAACGTCTTCCTCAGGCTGATCTTCGCTTCTGGGCAGGTGCAGTGGAGGTTTGGCTATTTTTCAGGTCACTTTGCTCTTGCCAAAGATGAGGAGCTTGATTTTTCTGGATTCAAGCCACAGGGTTCAGCTTTATTGATTTTTGACAAATATCTAGATCCCGCTTTGCTGAGTTTCAGCATTACACATCTTACCCGTATGACTTCTACTTAGTAACTACCTAACAACCAAGCTTAATAGCTAATAGTTTATGTGTTCTTAGTACAAGCTGTTTCTTTACTTTCACAAAATCAGCAAAAACTGCTTCTAAAATCCTGTATTTTTATATTTATAGACATCTTCCATATCACTGACAATGGGTGCACTAGGCAGGACTAGGACCACATGAATTTTGGCTTCTATTTTTTTTTTCTGATTATGCCTGGAATAAAGCAAACAAAGTTTGCAGGGCAAACTCTATTAATAATCCTTTCAAAATCCTTCATATAGTACTTTCCAATGCTCTGTAAGAGGACTGATCACATCTAGTTAGGTAAAAAATCCCAACTCCATGGAAAATCAGATACGGTTCATTAGTTGTTATATGACACAAAGGAAAAGACAACTTACCTTCCTTGAATCACTACATTCAATCAAAGTATGTTTGTTTAAAGTTAGTTATTACTTTTAAATTAATTTTTCAAAACAATACTGCAGTATAACTGTTGATCTATAACTGTATTGCTAAGTGTACTGTCTAACTCTTAAGATAAAAAGGAAAAATTAAAAAAGGAGTGTGTTATTGATGTAACAAGAGACAAAGATATCCAACAGGCTTCTAGAGATATACTTAATTGTTCCATGTGCAAATTTTCTAGACACTGGCATATTTTTTTTTGTCAAGGCACTGTTTCATAATTAGAAGCGACAACCAGCCCAGGGACTCTCACCACAGAATTCAGGAGCTGGAGAAAAGCAAAGAACATTTTCAAAATTCCTTGGACAGTCAGTGCCTGCAGTTTTATGCAGACCTACTTTTGTTATTTTTCATCAAGGTTTTAGAACAACATATGTGGAATGATTTGATCAGTGAAGACTTTTTTTTGTTAGCCCTGATAGTATTTGATATGCTGGCTCTACTCCACCTGCAACTGAAATATCACTGGAACTATGTACATACAGCATGGCTTTTTGAATTTGAGGAAAGAAGTGCTAAGCCTTTTCACAGTTACTTCCCATAATTGCATGCAATAACCATTGCTTTTTTCTACTCCACTATATACAGAGCAATATTTTCAAACTGGGGTGCCAGTAGCTGTTCGCCCATACCTGATACTGCATCTCAAAGACCTGATTCACCACAGGGCCAAATTTGCATTGGTATCACTTGTCAGATCTCAGCTCCTCCTGCTGCTGCTGCTGCTTTGGACTTTTCCACAAGGGAGATGTCATCTTTCCCATAACATTGAGATAGAAATCTCCAGATTAAGCAAAGCTCACCTGTCTTGTCTCCCCAGTCCTGCATGCACTTCTGCACTACGTGTACCTAGTGACCTAGAAATCAGACTGACACTTCTAGGCAAGAAATTTGTTTTCAATTGGTTTGCCACAGTAAAGAAAAATACACATATATGCAGTGTATAGCAAGGGAGAAGAGGAAAAAAATCAGACTTTTTTTCTGTGGGGGTGACCATTCCCAGTTTCAGCATTTGTTCCTCTATCAGTAATCTTACATAAAGCTGAAGGCATGGTGTGGTTTTTTTGTGTGTGTTTTTTGTTGTTGTTGTGGTGGTGGTGGTGGTGGTTTTTGGTGGGTTTTTTTGGTTTTTTTTTTGGTTTTTTTTCCTCAAGGAGATGGAAGAAAAGCTGTGTAAAATTCTCACCCCTGTGCAAATGGGTCTGCAATGCTGGAGGAACAAAAGGGGGACCTTCCCTACTGACTTCAACATTCACAAGTACAGGAATTCCTTCCTGCATCAGCAGTAGACAAATGAACAGATATATAAAGATCACATAAAAAAGAGATGTTTCTTCATGCAGAATTTTACACTATTGTTTTATATAGAAATTTTACAGAATTTGGAATACTATATATCACAATAACAACAACAATGAAATTAGTTAGTATCTTGTTAGCCACTTTTTAACTCATGTTGAATGGATGTTTTTAACAACATGAGCAAAGAGAAATTTCCTCTTCCCTGACCAATTTGCATGGAATTCAAGGTGCAAATGACTTTGGGTTTGTTCATATAAAACATCACTGTAGCTTTAGTCAGAACTGTCACAGAGGTACTTTGCCAATACTTGTATAAAGAGAGTGCTTAAATGTGCATACAACTGAATAATCAGTTTCCTGTAGCTTTTTTGCCACCTCGTATAAAACTACACAAAAGTATTCCTAATCTATTAAAGGAACTGTTACATAAAATTCCTTTTATAACTTGGTAATTACTGATTTTTAAAATGTTTTTCTCTTAAAATTGATTCCACCTTCAGGCCTAATCACCTACATTTCTTATGTTTTCTCTGGATTTTAAATAGAATGAAGAGGAGCCAGCAGTGTTTATGTCATAGGAATTATAAATAAAAAAATTCTGGTGCCTTGTTTAGAAGAAAAATAGATTTAATAACTTACCTGATGTATTCCAATATATTTCTGTTCCTAAATGCCTGATAAGTTAAATATATTTCGTGTTTGTTTGTATTAAGGGCTATGGAAAATAGAGCTGTGAGAGACTTGTGCATTGGGAGTATATTGCTTTTTCTAATTTATGTAATTTTAAAACGGATTTCACTCATAATTCCTAATCCACTGTTAGTAGTAAGTTAGCTCTTACACTAAGTGGTACATTCTGGCTCATCCAGGGAGATGAATTTGCCTAAAATACAGTATTGATTTATTTGAAATACAATTTTCATTGTAAAATGCACACAGTGGGAAGATATTATGCAGCTGTATGAATGCTGGATAACAATAGCACAGGAAGACAACATGAGAATATTGTATAAAAAATTACTGTAAGATGCAAGGAGAAAAGAAACAAAACCCTTTTTATGAAGAGAAGAGGCTGAACAACTTTCTCTTGGCCAATTTGTCTGTTAGTGACCTTTTCAGGATTTGTCTGGGTGTCCTGTACACGTAGGAATCAAAGGGATTACAGCCAGAAGAACCAGTGCTGATTGAACAAGGAGTAGCCCAAACTCTATGAATAAACTTCAAACCAGACTTGAAACAAAGCATTTTAGATAACTGAGAGAAAAACATTTTTCATTACTCTTTACCCTGGATGCTTTGATTTCAATTGGAATCAGAAGCAAAAACACTATTATTGAGCAAGTCTATCAGTTGTTGCTTTTCTGAACTGAACCAGAAAGTTTCCCAGTGAAGCCCAAATGTCAATCTTTTAAGACAATTTTCTACACAGAGTTGTTTGAACAAAGTGCCCTGCAGAAATGTGAATTCTATTTAGCCCTTAGATGGGTAGCAAGGCTGGAAAAGGGTAGTAACTCTTTCTGCAGAAAAACAGAAAAATCCATTTTCTTATGCAACGGCAAACATTTTGCTGTAAAGAAACTGCAGTTTAGGGCTCCAGGAAGCCAGAACGCTCTGGAGTAACAATCTTTCTCACTCTGTCAATCAAGATAATCTTCATTCCATGATCTGTGTTCTGCTTTGTTTCCCCCCCCACCCTGCCCCCACCCCCCATATTGTGAACTTTATTCTATTATTAAAATGCTGCATGGTGTTGGTTTGGTTTCCATTTATTTGTGGGGGTTTTGTGTTTGTTTTTTTTTTTTAAGGAAATAGTGACCAAAAGGAGAAATAAAAACTCTTGTCTTTAACTAATGATGGAACAAGTGGTGCACATACCTTACCTACCTACCGCTGTTTTCAAAGGGTGGGGTTTTTTATCTGCAAAATAAATCAGCAACAATTCACTATTTATAAAGAAAATACTTAAGATGGGGCAGCATTGGAACAAAAAGGAATCATCAAGAGATGGAAAGCTCATATAAGCCAAGAATATTACATTGACTTTGAGTGGAGCTATTAGGTTTTTATCATGCCAGTTTCATTGTGTAGCCATTGAGTGGGAGTGCTGTTCAAACTGGGGATCTGCAGTAGACATGGAAACAATATTCTTGAGGAGCTGAGCAAGAGACAGTGAAATCCCTGTTAGACCAACTAAACATCCTGAAGCACTAAAGCATCAGCTCAGCTCCCGCAGTATCTGTCTCAGCCCTTTGTGACTTTGGCAGACTATAAAGATAGGACTCCCTTATTCATTCCTGTGACAATCACTGTATTTAACCCCAGGAACAAGGCTATGTAGCTCCTCTTGAGCTCTGTATTGATGTAAATAACCTTTCCTCCAGTATCTGATTTAGCTCAGGCACCTCTGTTTTGTGCCAGAGGTTTAAATTTTTATGTTAAAAATAATATTTTAATTATACCAATAAATTTTGAATAGAAAGGCACAACTGCATTCTTAATGTCATTTTAAAACTTCTTGTATTTCAGCTTTTATAGATACATAATCACAATGAGGAAAAAAAGTATGTATCTTGACCAGGTACTAATAGTGTGGTCAATGAAAAGAAATTGGAAGTGTCTGAGTCATTACTTACACTTTTAAACACAGCCTTTCTCTTTCTTTTTCCTCTAAGGCACAGGCTATTTTTTAAATTAAATGTCATATAAAAAGTCCTAGTGCTCTAGGACTAGTATAATGCTATTCAAAACTCCCAGAATATCTGTTCTCAAAAGGATATCTCCATTCATTATTTCTGAAACCACAGTATGCGTGCTTATTCTCCTTAGTTGTAAAATCATTATTTGGAAACACTAGATGCATAAAAATGATCTAAGGAAAACTGCTGACACACATTTGGCACTCTGAAGCAATTAAAATTTGTTATCATCAACAGATTTGGAGAGCCAGCAGTTCTCTGATGGACTTTTGCACTGATTCTTCAGCATGGTTTGTGTTACCAAATTAACCTCTGTACTTGAACATAGAGGACAAAGGAATAGGAACGTCAGGAAACAAACTTACAATGAATTCACAATGGCACAAATTACAGTGGTTAGGGATTCTGTACTTATACCAATAATTTTTTTGAGAGTGGGTAGCAGAAAGAGCACTTCAGTGCTGAACATTTCATGGGAGTTCAATAGCAGCACAAACAAATCTGGCTGCTGGTTCAATGCTTCCTTGTTTTACGATGACTCTGGGGGCATCCCTCCCCACTTGGAGCTGACACAGTGTACTAATCCATCAAACTAATCAGAAAAAACAACATTTGGGGATGTCTTTCTATGCTGGCAAGATCTACCTTGAAAAAAATTAATTTCAGAGCTGGTGATAAGAAAGAAAGGACAGGATGGATTTGTCCTGCAAAAGGGAAAGAAGGCCTCTGACAACCAGTAGTTGACTGGTGTGGGCTGCTGTGGAGTCAGGCTGGCTGGATAGGAAAGGGGAGATGGAGAAGGAACTGCCTAAAACACACAGACAGGAATTTCATACCTATTACTTACTATTTAATCTGTAGCTGTAGCAAACTTGTCCAGAAAATAATTCTTGGGTTTTTCTTCCATCTTTAAATACTGTGCAATTGAGTAACACGCTCATACCATGTGTGAAAAGTAATGTGTGTATCCTGTGCATTACAGCTTTTTCTCTCTGGAGAAGAGAAGGCTTGGGGAGAACTCCACCATGGTATTGCTATAGCTGAAGGGCTTCTACAAAAGGGATAGAGGCTCTGTCTTCACAAGGACCCACAGAGACAAGAGGGCAACAGACACAAGTTTCCCTGGGGGAGGTTTCACCTTGGTATGAAATTTTTGGAGCCCTAATCACTGTAGGATTTCACAGTGTAACGGGACAGGGTGCCAGGTAACTTTATCTAGATTCTCTTTCCCATTAAAGTTTGGACCAGATGATGTCTGGATGTCCCTTTCAACCTGGATTGTCCTCTCATTCTGCGATTCTCTGATTTTATTTGTTTCTTGGTAATATTATGTAGAGAAAAACGAAAGTGAAGAAATGAAAAATACTTACAGGTTTCAGCAGTTATATTGAGACCTTTTATAGGCAGATATATATTGTTTGGAAAAAAAAGAAAAAAATAAAGTGGATAATTTGCCTATGATAGAAGGAGTTGCTCAGTTTTATGAAAATGTGCTTCTGATGGTTTCTGTGTTTGTCTTTTTCAGATTAATGCTCACAACATTTACTACTCTTTTTCTCAAAACCCCATCTTGCAGATACTTTGAATTGCAGAAGAAACATGGTTTTCACTAGAAAAGAATGACAGATAAAGCTTGTGGCTTCTCCCAAGCAGTCTAACGTTTATCAGGAGAAGGGAAATAATGCCCTGGATTGCCCTTGCTTTGCTGGAGGGCAAACTTCATTGACTGTCTTATGTATCATGGGCTTGCAGTTACACTGCACAAAAGTTTTTACATTGCTATAGCCTTTTCTTCCCTTCCCTTAGTTCGAAAGCCTTAGGATATGCCTGGTGTTTTTCTTTCATGCACAAAGAAGCTTTACCTAAAGACCCTCCCTGAATTCTAGATTTTAGAATAGTGTAAAGTGTTCTCTAAGTCTTTCATAAGACTTGGACCTTTTTTTCTCTTTGCTCTTCATATTATATTGATAATATTATCACATTTTCTGCAGTGTTACAGTTGTCTTAGTTGTTTATCTAAAATTCTTTTCATTTTAGCCAGCAACACTTGAGTACTGTTCAATAGGCTGTGTTTCATGGAGGCTTCAAAAGTTTGGCGACTGCTGTTAAAATGATTCTGAAGTTCCAGACCTATCCTTTCATCCTGATCATTTTCCCCTCCAGGCCCATTTGAAAAAAAAAAAAAAAAAAAGAAATCAAATTTAAAATGCAGCACTCAAGATACCCACTGAGACTAAATGTCCTGTTTCCATAGTAAAAAGCTGTTAAAGTTTATTTATTTTTCTTGAAACTTATAGTAATGAAACTATAAAGCTACAAAGATAATTTTACCCCCTCCTCCTTCCACATATTTCAATAGCTTTGGGGTAAATGCCACAATGAGTTTTAAAATGAAATTACCTTTCATTTTCAGAAAATAATAACTGCTAGGCATATCAGCCATCCAGCATTATTTTTTCTTCTTTTTTTAAAATGAAAATTGAATATGATAAGGAAAGACAACAACACCTGAAAAATAATACTGGAGACACACAAATCCTTGTGTCATTGAAGGAAATGACATATAATCTCGTTTTTAAGGTGAGATGTGCACTTTCAAAGCTAAAGTACTTGAGATCTACTGAAAATTGTTACAGTAATGGTCCTCATAATGAATGATGACCATGCATTGAAGTTATGTGATATTTTCTTTTATAACAGATTCTTTGATTCTTTGATTCTTTGATTTCTGAGTTCACAAGCCTTTGGGGTGTTTTTACCACGTCACATGAGATTCCTTTCCATTCAAGATATGTAGCTGCCCCCTTTGTCTTATGTATTAGTGAGGAAAAAAACCCCAAAATGCAAATGGCAGGCACAGATGTGCAGAATGGTCTGACTCCATCTCAGACAGCCATGACCTTTTACCGGGCAGCTTTCAGGGCTCATAAATTTTGCTGCATTGACAGCACAGACAGTGGGCATCTGAGCTCTGCAGGCTGACCTATCTCTTCTTCATGGTGAAAAATTACACGTGGAGCTGAGGCTGGAGAAAGGAGGTAGGAGAAAACAGAGCCTGAGGGCTGCCCTCATCAGAGCCCTGCACATGGCACTTCCCCAGCACTGCCTGCTATTTGGTCTGGATAAGAAAATCTGGGACATATCCTCTCTTAAGCCTGCAGACCCAAGAGCCCTGTGCTGCATTTCTTGTGAATCCAGTGCACAGTGTGAACATTTTCTCCTCTCTAAAATAATAGTCCTTCTGCTGCTAGTTAAAATAGCATGGCACACATGTCACAGCAGCTGTACAGAATAGCTGTGCATTTGTATTCCTGTGAAAATAGAAACAAGAAAATGCTACAACTCTTCTTCTCCCCTGCAGAAAACTAGAATATTCCCAGAGCAATAACTGTGAAAAAGGGAATTAAAAGGAAGTTCTGATAGATCAAGTTCACATTCAAGCTGCTGTTTGCAGTTAGTTATGCATCAACTGGGCTACAGTAGCCGCATTCTTAGCTCAGGGGAAATTGAGGGTAATGGCACTTAGTGTGGTCTGTGACAAAAGACAGTCGAGCTAAATCACCTTACCAGGCATTTGCCATAGTGGCAGAGCAAAAGACTCTCTGGCTTAGCTGACATCATAACTTTTAAGTAATGGAAGTTTCAAGCTGTACTTCAATCATTAGTTTTCATTAATGTGCACTTGAAAGAGAACACCAAGGTTTTGCTTCCTGTGTGCCTCAGCATACTTTATATTTTACGTAAGACACTTCATATAAGACAGAACAAAGGTCAGTGCTTCACAACTCGGTATCTTTGCTGGCTTGGGAAGGTGCAAGATACACACTGGTTGCTCTTACTAGCAGCTTCAGGGTAATTTGCACTCTTGGAAGACTGCAAAGAATGTTACTTGTGCATGGTCCACGATCTAAGGACTAAGTCTTAGTGGTGATGTAGCAAAATGCAACAAGTTGCTTTTACTTGCCAGCGTGCTAGAAGGAGATAGAGAAGAATTGCAAGCAAACACTGCAGTCTGAAAATAAATTCTTCCTTTCCAATTCTTACTTTCCTTCCTTTACTTCAATATAACTACTATTCATTTCTTAGACTCTGCTTCCTAGTTTGCTACTACATAGGAGGGGTTTTTTATTTCCCACACAAAGCCCATCTCTAGCTAACTACCAGTACTGGTGTGTCAATAATTCTTTAGGGGGGATTCTTAAACTTACTGGGCATATCTCAAAACTTAAATATTCCAATAGAAGGAAAGATAATGACTACTCCAATGCAATACATAAAGTAAATGTGTACATATTATAGGCTGAGTTTCATTATGATCTGTTTTTTGCTTCACTTTACCTTATATTGAGATATTATATATATTGAGAAATAGTTTTTATTGAGAGGCCAATTTTCATGTAGAGATGAAGAAAAATATTTTTGGTTGTGATATTGACTTTCAGTCTACAGTAAATTATCACACTCTTTTATAATTTTAAAAAACTTTTGAAAGAGTACAATATTTACTCTGTTTTATTAACAATGGTTGCTATGGATAGTTATTTTCTATTTTTTATTCTTTTCCATGAATATCATCATTTAAAAATAGGACACTTCAGATACTGAAACTCCTGAATCTTTCTTAAAGTTACATATTTTATCTCCTTTCCATCTTTTATTCTCAGAAACTTAGGGGACAGAAAATCAGGATTTAGGCCTGAACAAAATTTGAAAAATAAATACTCCAGATTTTTTCAAATGAGACTTTAGATTATAGAAACCATATCTTATTCTGTTTTAATTTCATCCAGGTCTTTTAGAGTTGTAGCTTTAGATGACAATCCTTTTAGCAATTACATGAGTCTTATTGTTCTGATTCAGTGAAAGATTTTACATTTAATAATTTTCTAGAGTAAGAAAGTTCTCATTAAGTTTCTTTTTTTTTAATCCCACAGATATATTTTCAATGCTTACACCTGAAATAAAACATCATTAAAGCTGCTAGTTATTCACAGAAGTTTTCCTAGCCAGATTACTTTAAGCTGCTTTAACTCCATTCAGTCGGAGTTCTTGCATGACCCATGGTAGAGATGTGTGTGAACATAGATTCAGAAACAGCCTTGAGCAATGTTCTTTCTGAAAGCATGAGCAATGCTTAAAAACATATTTTGCTCCCATTTGGATAGGTTGTTACTTTGATTTTGTGCTTGTCTGAGAATTTGAAAGGCACTCAAAGAGGCTACACTATAAAATATTTACTAGCTTAATTTTCAGATAGCTTCCTTATGTACAACCAGAAAACCTTTTTCAATGATAGATGTCACTGTTCAAGTTCAAAAATGAAGCAAACAGGATATTTTTATAATTATCTCAATTAATGAAAGGACTCTGGACATTTCTGGCACTGGAGTATCACAACAAATATGCATCAGATTCAGTAGAACAAGAGGCTGTCTCTGAGTGTTTATTTTCTTCTGCTTTTCAGACATTGAAGAATCACAACATAGGCAAATGCACATCAATATCTTGACCCATATCAGTTTCTCTTTGTAAATGTCTTATATTGACATCAAGAGGGTATGTAGCAAAATGAAGAGAAGACATAAGTATTGAGTCTCATCTTGTGCCTGACTTAAAAGGTTTAAGATGAACACTTAAAAAGAATTTAGCTGTGACTAGGTGAAATAACCCTTTAATGCACTATCAAATGAGACAAGCCACGTGATTAGAACTAACACATACTTAAATAATGTGTTGAATGAAGGTCTAAGTCTTAAATATACAGCAATTTAATTTAATAGTCACATTCAAAAGCAGAAAGCTTTGTTGGAAGACAACCTGGAGGAAATAACTAGAAGATACATTTCCTAGTGGAAACCAGGCAAAATTATATGGATGCCAGAAGCATAGTTCCACTTTCTAATTAAGGCCCCTAATTACTCAAACTGTTCTGCACAGTTGTTTTCCTTTTTTTCCTATAGTGCTGGGAAGTCACAGGAGGATCTGCTCACATCCATCAGCTTGCTACATTTGAGTCTGAAATATGGAATGGCCTACAAAGAAAGACAATTCTTTCTCTTTTCTAATTAGCATCAAAATTGGAGACATTAGATTTCTACTATTTTCTGACCCCACTTCTGGCTTCAGATTATATTGCTAAAGTCAGCAATTCCTGCCAGGAAGCAGTGCCAGGAGGTGTAAAAATGAGTATTCACTAGCTACAGCAGGAATAGAATAGCTGTTTTTTCCAGGAAGACTAAGATTGCAGCCATGTTACATCACTAAATAGAAAAGGACTCCTTTTGATAAAGGGGTTAACAGAAATTAAAGGATGCACTGCTCACTCAGCAAGGTGAGGTGACAGAGAGGACCTGGAACCTGTGGGTCAGCTGTAGCAGACCCAGCTAATCATGAGGGCTGCAGTACAGAGTAACCTTCAGACCTCTCCTGCTCGAGTTTTACTCAGAGCTTGTAGGCAAGCACATGGTTCTGGTTGTTCTTGAAAGTTATAACTTAGAAACCTTATTTGCAGGTGACTGCTTTTAGAAGAGTTTTACTTGTTCTGTCTGATTTGCACTTAAGTTTTTTCCAGAAGGAAGTTAAAGTTAGGTGATGACCCCGTTCTGTAATTTCCCCTCTGGCTTTCTGTGGCTGTGGAGATCTGTTCCGCTCTGGTTTTGGTACTATTTTGACTCCCTTGGGAAATTAGGAGGAGAAGAGTCTTTATTACTATTATTATTATTATTATTATTATTTATTTAAAGTTGGATTTAAACGCAAGTCCACTCAAAGGTGGACTTAAATGAGCCTAGAGCTGCTTATCAACAAGCATGCAGTACACATACTTGGGTGTATTCAGAGGCACAATTGAAAGTAATGAGGGAGACAGAAGGAGACAAGAAAGCAGCTGTTGTGTGTAAGTGCCCTCAGAACAAGAGAGTAGTTGTATGAGCACTCCTCAGTTTGCCTTGGACTTGCAGTGCTAGCAGTAGTTCAACTTCTAGGCTAGCTGTTGGCTTTCATTCCTAGAATATTCTCTTGTTGGTATTGTCATACCAGTTTAGGTAGGTAGCTCTTATTCATAAGTAGAAGAAGAGCTGTGCCCTGAGACTCTTTCAGAACAAGAAATTATTCAAGGCATGCTGTGGCCTTATCTTTTTGTCATCACTTATGAACTAAGCATAAGCCCTCTGACAACAACCATCTGGAGTTTGTGGTACTGAGCAACAATATCTTCATTTTATGTATCCCAGTCAAGAGAATTATACTTGCATATGCTTTAGAGAGGTAATAGAACTCATGAATATATCATATAAACGCTGACCTCATGATGGCTGCATGCATAAATGTTGTATCTCTGTCTGGAAAACAGCTTGGTTTGGTGATTTCCATGTACAGGAGCATGTTCAGGAGTGAGAGTCTTATTCCTGGAAGGACTGATGGTGCACACAGATTTGTATACAGACAGAATCCAACATTCTGTTTTTGATGAAAATGCTAATTAATGGAAGTTCTACTCTAACCTGACTAGAAGTTTCTGCAAATGAACAATTTACATTACACTGTTGTCTTCCTTTATTAGTGATATTTTGTATATTAAAGTGAAGATCTTTGGGAAAATGACCTCTAATTAAAGTTGTAAATATACAAAAAGGTTCAGACCCAACAGTTTTATTTAATTCTCCAATTATGCACAGAATCTCATGCACTTTCAATGAAAAGAACCCCAATTTCAATTCAACTTATTGCTCCTGAAATGGTCCCTCACAAGAATTACCACTGGCATGCACCAACAGTAGATGAACAGATTTCACTGAAGTAATGGGCTTTGGCATTTTTGAAGTCATGAAACAAAATTATTCTCGGCTGGATTTTGTTGGTGGTTTTTTTTTGGAAGGTCAGTTAAGCAGCAACAGTGGCATATCTGACTTTCATCAGGTAAATTAAGCAGTGGGGTACGTGGTGAATGCCCTTCTCCCAGGACACCAGAAATGGCAACTTTCCTTTGTGCTGGAGAGAAAATACAGGTGACCAGCTCTGGATGGATAGTTCCTCTTTCCTGCACAAGAAACAGAGACAACCTGGAGGCTTCCCTGAAGGGTCCCCTCTTTGTTACCTAGCTATTTTAGAAAGAGTTCAGAGTCTTCACAAAGGATTATGGTGTGGCAAGGTAATGCATTTTAAGGAAGATGACAAAAGGAATGGAAAAAAAAAAAGACAGAATAATTCAGCCAAAGACAGAAGGTGGATGAACATGTTTAATAACATGTTTCAAAAAAAACAGAGATTTGGTCAAATTTTCTGTAAGATTTAATAACCAATCTCACACTTGCTTTAGATAAAATTTTCAGAATGAAAAATTAGTTGTTAACACACACACTTTTATATCTTACTCCTCGAATACTCTGAATAAGTTTTATAAAAGCATTGGCATATTACCTTTCCCTGTAGTGCTAGAAAAGCAATCCAAATTTGACAGTAGCAGAGCAGATGGAGAAATCAGGGAGGTAAACAGCTTGTATTAATGAGGATCAAGTTTACCCTGGATGTGAAGATTATGATAGAAGAACTACAAACTATACATAATGCTAACATATAATATTGTACTATTATAAGAGTATTTTATGGTATAATAATAATAATTTTAAATATATTTTCTAGATAATATATATAATTATATATAATATATATTGTATAGATAAAAACCGTGTATAATGCTAATATATAAATATGTTTACATTATCAAGAAACATAGAGTAGTATAATTCAGGAAAAGGCTTTGTACAGTGGCACTTTAGTGGTCTAGTAGCAGTCATTAACTGTCAGTAATGAGTAGCTCATTACAAGTGGATAAGGTGGGTATATAGACAACCGGAACCAGACAGTAGAATGCAAAAATATTATAGATACCATTTTATTTTGCAGCGTTCTCTCCATGTTGCCTATGTGAATCATCATTTTTCTGCCCAAGACTATATTGACACCTAAATTAAGCCTTTATAACATTCTGACCTTTAATTTCCAGTACTTAATGAAGCATAAGGAGGAAAACAGCTTATTAGATTTCACCATTGAAACAAAATAAAAAATATTGCAGTTGTCTTTGAATTTGAGAAACAGAGAAGGTAAGTAGAAGTGTTCAAAATTTCTTTCTATTTTTTTTGAGCACTGATTTGAAGTCCAGACTAGAAAACTGTGTCTTCTGTTCCTTTCAAAAACACTGAAATACCAGTTTTATGTGCTATCAATCTCTGAATTTGCATGTGACACACTTGATGGAAAGGGTAATGTCTAATTATCTAGTAAATCAATTTTATTTAGAAAAGATACATCCAGCTGTCATAGTAAGTGGCTGAAGATGACATAATTATGCATTGATGCCTGCACTACCTTCACCACTACTAATGAATATTTTGTAGATAACTGTAGCAAGAAAAATTAGGAATGTTTATAATAATAGATATTTAATTACATTTTGAAGGCTTAACTAATAGGATAAATTCTCAAAGAACAAACCTGTTGAGGCATTATAAAATTCTGTGTGAAGGTGGGATAGTCAGTAAGGCTTGTTTTGAACTCTCCATGGGGCTACAGCACCCCAGCTGGCCCCAGCCTGCCTGGAGGTGCCCCCTGTCTGCGCTGCCTGGAGTTGAGACAACCAAGTATCTGCTCCCAGGGAATATAATTGTACTCAAGTGTGGTTACGTGCTGTGTAGATTAATCTTTCATGATGGTTGTTGAAGCACAAGAGAAAGTCTTTGCTTCATTGATTTGACACAGGACATACTATTCTCATCACCGTATGACATGTTCTATAAAAAAAAGGATGGATGATTGGTGCTGGCAGGAGAGATATTCATGAAATGCTTTTCTTCCTGTCCCCCGCCTCTTCCCTGCTTTTGAACTGAGACTTCTCAGTGGCAACTGCATCACAGCAGCTCCTGCTAATGCAAGATTAAAGACAGAAGGCTGCCTTTATGCAGCATACATGTGTCCTGTATTCTATTTGTACACCTTCATTCATATATCCAGAACAGGGTCTCAAGTTCAAATTGAATGTGGGAAAGTGTATTCACCAAAGAGTTTAAAATGATGCTTTTGTCAATTCCATTTCTTAAAATTTGCTATTTCCAAGAAGTACATTGTAACAACATGTGAGTTTTATTTGCACCCTATATATTAATTTTCACCAGTGTAAAATTTCTGATTTGACAGAATCGGTAAATAATACGGGAGAAAAATATTCTTCTCAGGGAAAGTTGTGCAAAGAAGGCATTTTTACTAAGTCAACTGACAAAAGCCAGGAGGAATTTGTGTCTTTTGAAAATCTGCATCTATGCTTATAAGTCTATTTTTGAAAACTCTTATTGGAAATTTTATGTGGTTTTGTACATACAGAACTGCAAAAAGTTTAAGAAATAAAAATCCCCTGCAAAGTAGTCACAGAGGCTAATTTTAGCTTAGTGAACTAATCTTGTCTGGATTCAATAGGAAAGGAGTCAGAAAGGGAAGATTCATGTTGAGGGTGGTAGGGGAAAAAATTCTGTTTGTTTTTGGCTTTGTTTTGTGGTTTGGGGTTTTTTTTTGTTTTGTTTTGGTTTTTGCTTGGTTTTGTGTGGATTTTTTTCTTTTGTTTTAGGGTTTGTTTGTTTTTTTTGGTTGCATCTAGACTCAGACAAAGGAAACAAAGAAAGAGAAACTCAAGCTAACAAAAAATCCACAATTAAATAAACCTTAACTAACCTTGTCTGTGGACTATAGGGGAGCCAGAATATCTCTGAGAATTGTCATATTACTTTGTTGCAAAACCAAATGAGTACAAATGTATTTGTGATGCTGCTAGTAAATCCACATTCATAAGCATGATTGACCTTAAGAGATAGACTTCAATGATCTTTGTGGGCTCCTTCCAGCTCAGGACATTCTATGGTTGAATATATTAGTGTGAAGAGTGTTTCTAGGGAAGTTTGGTCTCTGCAACATTGCCCACTTGTTAACCTTGAGTTGTTAAGAAAAAATGAATTATTGAATACTCTTCTATGGACAGATGTTTGAAACAGGTTTTGTAATTGTCTTGCTCAGATGTTTTACTGTACATGACTGATTTGAGATTTAATATTTGCAATAGCATAGCCAACAAGGAATTAAAAAATGACTTTGCACATAAACTGAAAAATTGTTTTTTCCTTCAAAGTGCTAAGTGTCTCTGTAATTGTATCAAAAAGAAATACTGCTGCAGTTAGAGTAAAATTGTGTAATGAAGCACAACTGATTATGCCATTGTTGTCCTAATATTAACGTTATTATTCAAATGTAAATACTTGTGTATCTTGTGGGGTATGTAGTAATGAAATTAGTTTATTTTTTTTTCTGAGTGCTGCGTCTTTTAATTCAACATTTGATATTAGATCATACTTTCAGAGAGAGAAGTGCCTGCCTTAGAGAACAAATAGATTTGGTTTTTTTCTTTTTTTTTCTAGTTTTCTCTTTCCAGTGTGTGTGTATTTGTGTGTCCATTTACATAAACAGAGTTGTGAACTTGAACTATATCTCACCTGAGATGATTTTGGTCTCTCATCTTTCTTCTTTTCTTTTCTTACCTATAAGCTGTCCTAATGATTGTAATCTGGAAGGCAAGGAAGACATTGATGGAATAAGTTTGTTGGTATTTTAAAACCTAAGACACTAAACAGTGTCTTTAGCCACCTAAACAGCCAAGTGTGTAAAAATGCCTGCCTTGATACTACAACCAGAAAAAACATGTCCATTCTGAGCCACATTTTTATGTGGTGGCTGAAAGGTTTGGGTAACCAGTAAGTGTGACACAAGCAGTGAGATGGCTGCATTCCAGAGCACAACTGTGGAAACTATCAGGCAGACATGAGGGTTTCTTTTGTGGAGATGGGGATGGTGGTAGGGAAGAGTTCAGTATTTTGGGGCAGATGGATGAATTGTGCGCTGACAGTGACTCAGAAGCCATGTGTGAGTGTGAAGGGCCTCAAAGAAGCCATCTGGGAAACAGCATGGGTAAGTCTGAGGTAGATTTGGGGTAGGGTTTAATACGACTTCTCAAAATTACTCTAAATGAGATCTACTCTTTGCTTGGCAACATTTTCAAATGAAAAGGCTTGGGAGGTTTTAGATTTTTTTTTTTCCTTTTTTATTTTTTTTTAATGCTAGAGTTGGTGGGAAGGAAGAAAAATAAATAATGATTGTGGTAATAGAAATATTTACTTTTCTTCCTACTCACTGTTGTACATTTTTCCTTGCATTTCTACTTTCACATTCTGGCTCCCTTATCTGAAATCTCATCAACAGGATTACAACAATTTTATTGCTGAACTATTGGCCTGGGGAACTGAAAAAGTTCATGTTGACCATCTCCTCCTTGCTGACAGGAAAAAAGGCTGGGGCAATGTGAGCAAGACTTAAAGGAAGAATCAATTATGTACAACAACTTCTTAATGGAAAATGGGGCTGTCTAAGGAACCTTTACAGAAGAAGGCATAAGGTAAGCTTCATAGAATCATAAAATAGTTTGGGTTGGAGGATACCTAAAAAGGTCATCTAATCCAACTCCTCTGAAATGAGCAGGGACATCTTCAACTAGGTCAAGTAGCTCAGAGCCCCTCTGTGCTCTGACCTTGAATGTTTCCAGGGATGCAGCATCTATCACCTCACTGGGAAACCTGTTCCAGTATTTTAGCAACCTCATTGTAAAAAAGCTCATCTTTGTAAGTCTAGAAATGCAATTTCACAGCCAATATTGTGGACCCTGTGTCAGGTTTCTGGATTTTCAGAGACTAAATATATAGCTAAGATAATCATGACCATGAGTAAATATGGAAGGAGAATCGTGGAGCAGAATAGCTCAACGTGAGCACTCACTGAAATGAAACTGGATTATGTTTCTCTCTGGTAGTGTTTGGTATTGTCACAGAATGAGAAATGAGGAAATATTCTTACAGTACCGGCAGTGGAAGGGCAGTCAGAGTTTCTGAAGTATTGAATCTCTGCTGATTAGTTCAATTATAGGAAATAAAATGAACTGGATAGAGGAGAAGACAAAAGAAAAGAATAGGATGCATCAGTAACGTTTTTGCATGTTGCTGTCCTTTGCAGATCTCAAAAAATAATCATGCAATGATTTGGTAAGATGTCCAAAGTATTTACTAATTGCAATAGTATTCTAAAGTCCAAGTATTTTTTTGAAAGAAAAAATAGATATTTTAAATTAGTAATACAAAGTCAGTGCTAATGCAGAGTATTGAGATGAATATTTATCAGTACAACAGACAAGAAACAGATAAGAAAAGGTAGGAAGAAACATTTACCAATGGGGTAAGTTTGAGAAACAGCCAAGTACTGAAGGTATTGGTGCATCGATCCCCAAGCGTATATTGAATTTCAGTAAGGGAATTCCTGATACTTAACATCATCTGTAGTAGTCAACTGGGAATCAGTGGATAGAAAAAGAAGAGAATACTCAAGAGAATTTCTGGAATAAAGTAATATCAATTATTTTGATTAATCCAATGATTGGATTACCTCATCTGGATGGGAAAGTTAAAATAAATAACAAATTCCAGCAAAAAATGCAGCAAGATGAAAACACACTTTTTTGTTTTGTAGATATTAGAAAGGTAAAGATGACAGACTAGGTGGGAAATTTATGCCTGTATTATAATGTCTTTAAAGTAATTAAAAATATAATGTGGTAAATTTGGTTAAGTTATCATGAAACTTTATATTTTTTTAATTTTTAAGATATATTTTAGATTATATAATAACAGTGCTCTGTCATAGTTGTGATGCAAATAAAGATCTTACTGACAGCTTTCATACCCAGGAAGTTTGATTTATGAAGCACAAGTACATGAAATATTTGTGGTAGTATAGTATAGCTTGTTGGAGAGATTGAATGCACTGAATGATTGGCTGATTGGCTTTTTTCTTGAAATAGCTAATGAGCTATTAAAAATCAGCTTGTGAGTAAAAATCAGTTTGTGTTCAACAAAAGGAAGGATTACACAGGAAAGTAGTTCCTCGATACAGTGAAAAAAAAAGAACTAAAATCTGCCCCACTCCAACTTCCTCTCCTTCTGAGCTTTGCCCATAATGCTCAGTCATCAAAAAGAAGTCATTCTTCAAAGGTAAGGCCCAATAAAAGAAAAATCCATGGTGTTTTCATAAATGTTCATGGTTCCAGGAAGTCCAAAGGTACTACGGCTTTGCTTTTATCATGGCTGATCTCAAGGGTTCCACAGAAGGAAATTTTAACACAAAATTGAGGTACTCGTTTGGCAACGCACTCATCTAACAAATACCTATCTGTAACTATTTGTAGCTGGACTTATATCTTTCTGATGAGAAGTGCTCTACTTCAGTAGGCCACTTCAGTACGAGACATGATGCAGTTTTGCATATTTGGGGTTGGTTTTGGGTTGTTTTAACTTTTAAAAAAGACTGTGCCCATGGTATATATGTATGAAACGAAAAGAGACCAAGGACACATTTCTTCTGTAGAAAATGAAACATTGTACTTCAATGAAAAAAAAGTGTGAATAACCTCTAGTTACATCTCATTTCCACTGGAATTACAGCAGAGGAGGGGGAAGGAAATCCATTACAGGAAACTTTTTTTTTCTTTTTTTCATGCAGGACAGTTTATTGAGTATCGTCTTAAAGCTTTTTGGAGAATTTACTCTAAACGCTGTCTGTATAGGATAGATATTTAAAATTCGTCACTTTCATCCTTTTTCAGTTTAGGGGAAGGCAATAATAGGCCTGGAAAAGAATATCTATAACTGTTACAGTGGAGAGTGGATGAGCAGATTTAATTTATAGAGGAAAGGCAGAACCTTTTGCAGGTTTGTAGACTATGATAGTCCCATTAATGCAGGAATGCCTTCTGGGGATCTGACTCCCAAGACGCATGTGCAGGACAAGTTGGCTTTGTGAACAAAGCAATAAAGGTGTCAATAATTGAACACAAGATGTAATAATCTCTTACAATAGCTGCAAAATATTATTGAACTTGAGTTTATTGGCTATTAGAAACCCAAGAATAGTAGAAACTTTTTTTTTGCTCAGAGCTTGTGGCAATATGCAATGTTCACGCAGCTTATTTGTATTTATCTTTAAGAAGTGCAATTAT
The DNA here is from genome assembly GCA_013400435.1 of Pycnonotus jocosus. Taxonomy (NCBI): domain Eukaryota; kingdom Metazoa; phylum Chordata; class Aves; order Passeriformes; family Pycnonotidae; genus Pycnonotus; species Pycnonotus jocosus. Next base: position 52,252 of record VWYP01010626.1, read on the forward strand.
AATCACTTTAATCATAAGCAATAAGCGACAGCATAAACGAATTTATTAGTGAATCTCCTTCTGATTAACTAGTAGCACCCTTATCCAATATATTATAACATATGTAGATCCTGTGTTCCAGGATCATCACCAGCAGTTGAGTCTTCACTACTAATAATATTCTCAAAAAAACCCCAAAAAACATGTTAAAATGAGGCAATGTATTTCTGTCTTTTTCCTGAATGTGCGTGTGCTGATACTCCTTTGAATTTGTGTAGTGCATCTACTGAAAGTAAGATACAATCTTATTTTGCAAATTATCACTTATATGTATATGGTTCTATAATTCTGTTATTTTGGCTTATGCAGTGGGGAAGATATTAACTGGAAATGTCTCGAGTCATTGGAAATTTTGTTTGTGTTCTAGAAACAGTGCCATCCAGAAATGTACTCATTCTTTTCTTCATTTTCAGTTCACAGGATCAGAGAATGGTTTGGGTTGGAAGATGCCTCAAGGATTACCCAGTTTCAAGCCCCCAGCCATGGGCAAGGACTCCTTCCCCTGGAGAAGGTTGCTGAATCCTCAGCAAAACCGTCATTGAACACTACCAGGGATAGCAAATCCACAGCCACCTGTTACAGTGTCCCACCCTCCTCACAGTAAAGAACTTCTTCCCAACATGTAATCCAAACCTATCCTCTTATTGTCTAAAGACATTCCAACCTGTCCTGTTGCTAGATGTCCTTGTGAAAAATCCCTCTACAGCTTCCTTTTAGGCTCTCTTTAGGTATTGGAATGTTGGCATAAGGTTTCCCTTGAGCCTTCTCTTCTTAAGCCTGAACAACTCCAAAAGCTAAGGTGAAATTTCATTGAAAAAATTGCTGTTTTTTATAGAACTATATATTTGATTTTTTAAGAAATCCAACCTGACATGACTCAGCTCTGAATCCAAGGCTTAGTAAACTTAAGGATCATTTTAAGAGCTCAGACATCATTTGTGGATCCAAATTAATCTTGCTATTCTCCTTTTTTAGTTGATTTTAATTTTTTTGAGAAATCAAGGTAGATTTTTAGCATTCATTTTTATTTGTTTTGAATTCAGTGGAAACCAGAGTTTCCCTCTTGGCATTGGAAAAGTTTGATCCTAGTCTAGGCCTGATATTTTGGATTATTCAAACCCAGTGTAAGGGGCATAAAATGAAAGGCATATGGAAGCAGGGGAAAATATGTTGTTCAAAAAAAACAGGATGATTTAGAGCTATAGAGTTCCCCTTTCTTCTTCTTCAGAAGTGTTTTTCTGTTGTGGTTATCTTATAAAGAACTCTTGATACTTCTTCCCCAAAAAGAAAAGTTCTGATATCATTTGCAACACCTTGGAGACAATACATATTTATTGAAGAATTTGTTAAGTAATTTGATTTCTGAAAAATGCAAAGTTGTATATAGATGCTCTTTTACAGTTGATTCAATCTTATGCTGTGTATGATACTTCCACCTCTTTTGGAGAACTGACATATATTTTATGGAAATCTGTTTCGTTGTATGCTATAGATATGTAAAAGTAAGAAAGAAAAAATGGAGAAAATGGAGAAATGGAGAAAAGTTTGTTCTGGAAACCAGTTCAGAATCTTTTTCAGAACATATGCTTTTCTTTGAACAATGGAAGAGAGTGATTTCATAAGCATCACATTGTCTATAAATCAACTGCTCCAGGTACCTCATCCCATGTGCCTATTGGCATAATTCTGCAAACTTTCTTCACTGATTGAAGTTACTCAGACTTTCAAATGCAATACCAACCTTAAGCCTTGTCTGAGGTTCATTTCTCAACTTCTGCTCCAAGATACATCTCTCTTAGCTTCTGCTGGCATCCAGTATGGTATAGACTGTCTTGGGATTTTCAGGATGAGCCTTTAATAAGCAAGGTAGCAGTAGCACTGTCAATATAATCATAAAATAGTCCTCCTTAGAATTGGAGAAGGACTCTTTAGTCAGCCATTTTCAGTAAAGATTGAGACATACTTATCAAGCAAAATGAGATGAAGAATTTTGGCACAGGATTTCTGAGCTCTCACCTGACATTTGTATAAGGAGTAAGTCACTGCTTCTAACTGAAAAGTAATTTAGCATCTTTCCCTAGAGTAATAGTATATTAACTACATTCACCAGTAAGCCTGCAAAAGGCACTGTTTAATAAGAAGAAATTGATTTTGCACAAATGCAAAATCTCTTTTACAATGATTCTAAAATGCTTATTGACACAACAGGAAGAACTCAGCTTGATATGCAGAAGACAAACACAATGTCGTGATCAGTTACTTTTTAATAAAACACTTGTTTGGAATGAGAATCAAGCTCTTTAAGGCTTTGTTCTGGCTGAACAAGGTGGATTTCACTTCTAGCTGCTGATATGTATGCCTCATTCACACTCTGGTTGGTGTCTCAGTTTATAAATGCAGCATCAGATCTGGGCTAATGACTTTGAATGTTGCTCCACCCAACACAAAACAACTAAATGTGTTGGCTTGGCTTGGAAATGAAAATCAGTTAGTCCAGGGCACCTCAGCTGGATTATTTCTGCAATAATGAAAAAATTAATCTTGGAAGACTTCATGGATATTTTGATTAAGTTAGGGACCTCAATTAAATATTAGATTATGTGAATAATCTTATTAATAGTTCAATATTAAGATAATAAAAATATGCCATTCCTGGCACTGTAGGAATTTTTGCAGTATAATAAAGTAGAGCTAGCTGCTGGGCTTGAGCCCAGTGGTAATTGATACCTGTGATTCATAAATAAATTTTATAGCTAATTTCTTCAGTCAGGACAGTGCTCATTCAGCATAACATCTAGACTTAAAGGGATGAGAAAAAAGTATTCTGAAAAATGAGTGTGACAAAGAACTAGATACAACTTCATTAAACTGTCTCAAAAATTCAACATTTAATTTGCCCTAATATAGAAATAGCATTTAAATTCATTGCTTCTAAATATTTCATATGCTTCTAATAACCTAATCTACAAATACATACTGTGCAGTGCCACCTCTTTCACCCAAATACATTCACAGAAACAAGTGCCTTTTCTTTTTATTTTTTGCCTTTTTTTTTTTTTTTTTTTTTTTTTTTTGGTTCCTTTCTATTTTTACAGCATATGCTGGTACCTTCTTTTCCTTAAGCAAAACTGATTAGATGTGTTCTAGGGAGATGGCTGCAAACTTTAAGTTAAAACACTTGGGTTTGGTTTTTCTTTTTCTAACTGTAGTATATTCATCATCTGCACTACATTATGTCCTCTGTGTCCAGTTAACTTTGTGTTATAGTTGTCTCCATAGCCAATGTTATAAAAAGGATTTAGCCTCATTTGTATCTGTTCCTAAGATCACTAAAATCATAAGGGAAGGTTGCCAGTGACATAAATTGGCTTTGGATCACTCTCTATGGCAGAAGATTATTTTTTTCATTATGTCAGATTTTTTTGTGTTCAGATCAGTAAAGTACTCTGATCTCTACTTCATCTTCTGTTTGAGATTTCAGAACCTGAAAATTATTTAAACATTTCAAGACTTTCTTCTTCTGTATTGGTAATGTTTTTTGCAGAATTCTTTTTGTTCTCAATAGTTGAGACCCCTATTAATGCTAATTTCAAAGTTCTTGGGCTTTTAAGTGGTCCTTAATGGTTAAATTTCAAAGCAATTGTTTATTCATTAACATTAAATGTGATATTCTGTCAAGATTCACCTGCCAAAACCCAGGTGAATCTTCTAGTTTTGGAATTTGGCAGCCACCTTCATCCCATACTAACAAGGAAATGCATAGTCATTAAAGTGGCTATAGTTTTCAATATTTAAACTTTATCTTGAAGAGATTATTCTTGCAATGTTATTCCTTCTGACTGCTTAGCTGGTTAATTGCTACCTCACTATGATTTTTATTGATACAAATTGCTTTAAAAATTCAAACAAGAGATTGGTGACATTAATTCTGTTTAAGTCTGCACGTAATGCAGACACTGCATTATTTAAAAGTTTACGTCTGACTTCCTATTTGCAGGCTTGTGTCCTAAGTGGTTCACCAAAACAACGGAAACTAATGAGGGTTTTTAGAAAATGCAGACAATTTGCAGAAAAAAAACAAACCCTTCTACCTTGGAAGAACTGACTATTCGCAATTTAATTCCTTTCAGCATGCATGCACATATATTATCTAAAATTGAATGCAACTGAAACTTCATAATTTATTGAATAGCTCCCCAGGTAAAGAACTGTTTCTTATAGTTATTCAACAGTATACATACCATATGTCCAATGAAAAATATACTTGATTTATCTAAATAATACTGTAACCTAATGTACCATAACTATAAAATAACTTATTTTCTTAGTGATACTACTTTGGGGTATCACTAGTACTTCAAATCTAACTTTTTTTAGTTAGATACTCTTTTAATATAACATCTGATGTTTGTTTTCAGTCCCATTTCAAAGAAAAATAATAATACATTTATCTTCTGGAATGGTAAATGAAGAGTAAAGTGCATGTAGAAAATACAGTATCCTCTGGGTATTTTCCTATTAAGAAAATAGGAATTTTACTGTCTTCACAGAAGTCTACAGCATTGAAGGAAAGCCCTACACAGCCCCTCAGCAGGCCTGACCACATTCATTGTGATTAAGATTAAAGTCTCTATTCTTGAAAAATTCCACAGACCTAGATTTGTTTTACAAATGTTAATGTTTATCTTCTCTGGAAATGGATTGGTACTACTCTGCTGATGCAGTTACATTCTTAAAGCTGTTGTGTTGGCAATTCCATCTGGAAGCATTTCCATCATTTTATCTAATCAGCTCAATTTAAGATCTTCTGAATTAAGAGTAAGAATGTTGATATTGATATGGAAATTTGCTGTGAGGTTTTTAGGCTGGAGAGATGGGCAGAAAGAAACGTAAGGGAGTTCAACAAAAGTCAGTGCAGGGTCCTGCACCTAGGGAGCAACAATACCAAATCTCAGCACAGGCAGGATGCTGATCTCCTGGGGAGCAGTTCTGCAGAGAAGGACCATTTCTATGATATGATATGACATGATATGATATGATAATATATTATCTGAGCCACAAGAAAACTCCTTTACACATGGGTCTTATTTTTTGTTTAAAGTCACAATCAGATCCCAAGGAGTCCTGTGGTCACCCTGGGGAAAAGGAAAACAAGATGACAGAGAAGTCCCTCCTCCGAAGATTGCAGCCACCACAGCAAACTCTGTGGACCAGAACACAAAAACAGTATGGCAGACAATTCCCTTTTTAGACCATATTGTGGAGAGAGAGAAATGAAAAACACAGCAACCAAGCCTCTGGGGTGACATGACTTCTTCCTCCTGCAAACAACAACTGATGGAGGACAGGGACAAAACAAAGCCTGGGAAAACATCCCTGTTTTTGTCCAAAAGGCTCTGATGCTGCTGATATTGTTGGAAGAGGCTTCCCAGTAAGTTGCAGGTCCAACCCTTCCTTGGCAAGAACAGCAAGCACCTGGAACTGGGGCACTGGCTGGAACTCATGGAGAGAGGGTCCAACTTTTCTGGCAAGGCGCTGTGGCTGTAGGCAGCAGCTGGAAAAATTTTGTGAAGTGGGTTCCTCCAGCAGGTGCTGAAGGTATTGTAAAATTTGTTCCAAAGTAATTTTGGATTACGAAATGCAGCTTTCTGGGTTTCGACTCAGAAAGTGGGCACAACCTCATGTCCATTCCCATTTTAAAGGGACAAAGTGCAGCTTCCCCTCCATGAATCCGAGATGAAACACAGTAGTTTGTTTCCCAGGTTGCTGGGCTTTGAAGAGACAGGACAGTGATAACCTGGGGCAAGTTGGCATAGAGAAGTTATGGAACATACAATTATTTTGGGGACATCCAAGATGTATTTTTTTCCAGGCAAAATCAAAACAAGTCCAGGGTTTTTATTTTCAACTGACAATATCATGTGGTGACTTATAGATTTTTTTTTCTTTTTATGTTGTATATTCTGTAATAGATGTAAGGTTTTGTATGACCCTTCACAGTTCCTCCCTCCTCTTTATGTATTTGAAAAAGTGTACATGGCTGTCTCTACTCAGTACTGATCTCCAGCAGTGTAAAATTTGTATTCAGCCTTTATCTCTTCAAGCTAAACTGAATTCTCGTCACTAGAATGCGGTGGCTTTGGCTGCCAGACAGCAATTGTTTCCAGGCAGGCATTTATAGCATTGCAATGTAGTTGGTTTACCTTCAGGGTAGAATCAATGTAGGGCAGTTTTAACTCTGTTGTGCCTGTTACTCATTGAATATGAGGACGTATTTATTACAGCAGGACTCCTTTAATCCTGAACATTAGCAATTTGTGGTATCTCCTACTTTCACTGCTTTTATTTTTTGCATTTTACTGGCACACTTAATAATATTGCAAGGGACGCAATTATTTAAGACTCTCAGACATCTAAATAGGATAATGCCTTCAGGTCTGTCCTTTTTTTTTTTAGTAATATATTCTTATTTTGTGGAAGAAACAAAATTGTTTTATTAAGATTGTTAGAGTTTTAAATCTAGGCTTAGCAATAAAGTATATATGCCCCTACACTCAGGAGACCCAAGTGTTTGGCATTTCTTAATTAATTTGTAACAAGGGTTTTCAGTTTATCCAAGAACTTCATTATGTGAAGCACATTTTCATTCAGCCAGGGAATGGTCTCATTTAACTTTGTGTTGAGCAGAAATAGCTTCCATAGCACTGACAGACCTCTCCTCAGACAAGGATTCAAAGGGAGATAGGGCACAATGAGGTCAGTGGGGCTTGCCTACTGAGGATATACTTTAGTTATCCTCATATGTGGTTGACTTCGGAATTTCTGCTTATAGAATATAGAAATATTCCAGAATGGTTTTAAGGATATTATCGAGGAAGATTTAGTAAAGGAGCTCACAAAAAGGCTAATGTAGGTGATCCTTGTCTGCCCACAGGAAGCTGTTTCACTGCAAGATCGAAGTCAGATGTAGGGAGTTGCTAATGATAATTTTGATGATGGTTTAAGGGTTTGTTTCCCTCCTCCTTCAAATTATCTTCTCATTCAATTTAAAGGGGTGGAAAACCAATTTGCTATATCAGGTTACCTCAGTGTATTACCTAAGGAGAAAATAACTTTTATTAGTTAACATAAGAGTACATGAGAAATATGCAGAAGTATATGCCTCAATCCTGAAAAAGGACACAGAAAATACCAAAGAACACCATACTGAGACATCATCCAGATTTTAAACTTAACCACTTGGTTTGAATCCATCAATCCAGTTAGATCACCAGAAGATATATTTGATAAACACTGTCAGAAAACTAAAGGCAATTGTTATGCCAGAGCATAACATAATGAATTGCTTATTCAAATCTTGTAAGAGAGGTAGTCATGGGGGAAAAAACTTCAGTCTCTACATGCTTGTTAAAGTGAATTAAATTATGAGAGGCCTCTATTTATTTGGTGTGATTCGACACAGGCACACCTAGTTTAAGATGTGTGAAATCTCCTCAGCTTTCTTTTATAGACACATGAGGTATCCCAAATGACTTCTAAAATAGTTGGAGTCATTTTTTCAGCCAGTCTTTTCCTGAACCATTATTCTGATCCTGTAAGAAGCTGTAGCTTAAATTTTTAAAAAGTGTCTTTTGTGAAAGATTAAATTGTATTTTTGTTAGTATTGTGACACAAATGTTGAAAATCTTTTGGTGAATACTATATTTCACACTTTATTTCACCTACCAGTATTAATAGGCACAATACCTGTTCTAAGGATTTTGCCCTTCAATCGAGAAAGGAAACTCATTTTCCAGATGTCCCTCAGCCTTTCACTCAGTTGCCTGTTTTGTAAATATTTTGGCCACAAAATGTTTGATTCATAGTCTAAAGCAATGATAATGTCAATAGAATTTGGTAAGGAATAGAATTCAATAGTTTAAGGCTTTGATGCTCCTTTTTAGAGATTAGTATTACCTGTTGGTTAGATTAATGCATATAGGACCTGTTCACAGGTCCTGAACCCTGAATCTCATGGAACCAAAGCAATGTTTTATTTAAGTAACTGCCAAAGGTTACCAGACTGTGGTGTAACACACCAGCTACAAATTACAGAATCTGGTCTTACTTTTGTTGACTGTTATATGTCTTTGGGGTTATTGTGAAAAGGTCTGGCTTCCTGGGAATCTTGTTAGTTTCTATTAAAAAATGGATAGATTAAAACCATCTTTTTTTAATATGTTTAATTTTATTTCAGCGAACAACATCCTTTAGATTTTCAGCACGTTACTTAAATACGACCTTCTGATGTGTCTCATACTGTGGATCTAGTGAATCACATATTTGCTGCACTGCCTTTTTCTGCAATAAACAAGCTTTAGTCTACCAGCTAGACCTTAGGTGAAAGATGGTGTAGGTGGGGACCCAAGCACTTCCTGTGTGCAAACCTGATAGAGGAGAGCTTTTGTCTTCTGCCTAAAGGACAACTGGACGTTGCAAAAGACAGCAAAAGAAAACTTACCTAATCCATTCATAATGCCATGTTCATGCTAGAACAACTAGGGAAAGAAGAAAAAGCTCAGAATAACTCCCCAAAGAATCCCATGTAACTTAATTGTACTTCTAGGACTGATTTTAAAAATCAAGATTTTTTTTGACCCATTCATAAAATATTTCACTGTAGGCATTCTCGTCCAATTTCATCAGGAAGTAATATTTTTCAAAAGGGGGTTTCAGTACTCTCTTCATGAAGAAACATTTATAGTTTCCAAAGCAGACCTATTCCCTCAAAGCCCCACTATAAAATGATTCCATGGCATTGCTAGTTCCCTGTTTACCTAGGTGGTGAAGGTCTCCATTCCCCGTAGCTCTCCCTATTTTTAATGAAGATCATCCATTTCACAGATCATGGGGACAGCTACATGAATTAATAATACTTCAACAAAATTAGATACATTTTATTGCAAGAAATGGCCAAAATCTGTATGTGAATTAAAGGAAAGATAAAGAATTCAAATGTGAATTAAGAAAAACACGAAAAACCAAAAAAGACATCTCTTCTGGGAGGAACCAGCCACCTATTAGAGGAAATAAAATAACTGCTATAGGTGAGAAACTGACATTTGCACACTATAGTGCCTAAGAAATTTAAGTAAATGCTTCTTAAATAAGCCATTGCATGAAGTACTTGTTTCTTACTGAAGTGTTGAAAGCAATTGCATTTCAGGCTGTCTGGAGGTAAATTACCATGTAGTGATGACTAAGGCGTTCTCTTTCAATAGAGAAAACAGTACTTTTCAAGATTTAACTTACTCGTTCATTTTTTTCTAAGTCCTGTGGTGTAACATGAGCTACCCATGAGCTAATTCCAGGAGAAAAAATAAAACATTTTTAATCCTCTTCCTTGTACTTATACTAGCAGTAGTGGAATTCTGAACAAGTAGATTCATGGCACTGCCTTTAACTCACCTTAGGTCAGGTTAAATTTAATCTAAGTTTCAAGTTAGAAAATCACATGATTTTAGAAGGTCTCATAAATGTCTATTTCTGTTATGAACTGACTGCATAATAAGTACTTATTTCTACTTTTTTTCCAAGTGAGTAAATTCAAAGTCAGAAAGGTGAAAGTAGCATCCACAAGTTGCAGTTGCAAAGATGATATGCGTGACTTTTTTGTTCTGTTCTTCAGTGGTCTTATATGCTTGGAAGGAAAGATAGCAAGGCTGTGGGATTGCAGAATACAAAAAAATGGGGCTACTGACTGGATTTTTAGTGTTAAACTTGGCCTTTGCTTCTGTGGTAGAGCAACTGTCTCCATTTGTAGAGATTTATCACTCGGCTGCTTTGTCTCTTGAGATATCAGGTAACCCCTGATGCTATTTGCTAAAGCATGCAGCTGGCTGCCAGAGACATCTGCAGGAAATAATGTCTGACTCTAGAGGAAATTTGACTTAACTCAGGAGGAGAATTCACTGACTATATATATTAAAGTTTCAATAAGTGGATTAATTTTTAGTTTAGAAATAAACAACTAAAAGACCCTTGAGGCCTTGGCAGTACAAATGATGAAAGAAGCATCTAAAATCTGTATTACTGCCTATGTCTATTTTGAAGACTTTTATGCAGAAATAATGTTTTGTTGTGTTTTAGAGGCTCAACTACTTGGTATTCAACACAGAATATTGTTTTAGACTTGAATTCTCCTAATGTGAGAGGGAAATGTTGCAAGAGTGTTGCTTTGAGCCCATACTTTTTTCTTCCCTACACTGAGCATTGCACTGAAATACATATTCCTACATTACCATACGCAGTGCTCCCTCAGTATCTTACCAGGCACTTCTTCCATAAAACATTACAACTAATGCATTATGCTTCTGACTGTTGATTATGGGAGATGTTATGACATGTCCCTTTGGGTTATGCATAGCACGTTAATTTTTACATGAGTTGGCTTTGTACAGAACATCTACATTTCTAGGCAATCTGTCAGTCTGTGAGCATAAGTGCCATGCTGTGAAGAGAGAGAGTCCATGTTTCAGTTTTTATTCTGAAATACTCCTAGCTATCTTGGAAACTATTCAACAGAGTAAGAGATAACAACAACATCTGTAGATACTCTGTGTGAAGGAAATCTGGGCTATGATTTGAAGTGGCACCAGCACCTCCAGAAAAAATCTGATATTGGACTTTCTGCTTCTTTTGCTCTTCAACCAGTATCTCTTGGTTCTTCTTTCCCTGTTTTTGTTGCTTTGTTGCTCATATTCCTCAGGAAAAACATATTTCTTGAAACCATTTTATTTTGCCTACTCAGTACCAGGGGAGTAGAAGCTGAGCACTAAAAGCTATGGCTTTTTGGGGGTGTCAGCTGGAGAGATATCTGGCTGGGCATAGGGCTATTCAGTGGGAGCCATACTATGAGTTCATCTTAACAGTGAAACCAGCATCTTTGTCAAAGAAATGTTTTCTCTCCCTTCCTTTCTCTTCCTAGGAGACTAGGTGTGCCATGCAAGGCAGTGACTGGGTTTGGAAGACAAGCTTCTCCAGGATAATCCCGATTTCTATAGTCTCTGTCTACACAGAGGATGTGCAAATGAAGACCAATGTTCTTGTTTGCAAGGACAGTGTCACATTCCCACCTTTTAGCAAGAAGTTTGCTAAGCAATGAGGAATAAAGTCTTGGATTGGTTTTGGATGGACAGACGGACAGATGGATGGAAGGATGGATGGATGGAGGCAAGCAAGAACTGTGGAACATCTGGGAGGCTTGTAACTGAGAGTATGGATTTTTACACTTGAGAGACCCAGGGAAGGAGCTGAAAGTTGATATATAAACATTTCATCGGCAATTCAAAAATTGGATGCATATACAGAAAATGAGAAGACAGGTTAAACCAAAGGAAAGGATGTGTCATTTGAAAAATGGTGTTGGGAAAGGACAGGAGACAGTGGTTTAAAAGGTTTTAGTCTGCTGGATATGTGATGTGCTCTATATGTAAATGTGTCATGACTATATTGGGGTCTGTGTAGAGGAAAGGATGTGGAGGCATCTTTTCTTTCTTCCACATCGTAATATCTACTTTTGAATCCTTAACAACTATGTTAGATTTTGTCACTGTTTTAGAGCTGTATAAGTATAATGTTTTCATGTTTGACAACTCAGAACCTCCCACAGAAAACAACCTATAAATCACTTTTTCTACCTAAAGCATTCAGAGTAGCCGTGATTTTCTGGAAATATGAGTTGACGGGCTGTTCTGGTTGCTTTCTGAAAGCTATTTTTTTTGTCCAACCAGTGGAAAATACATTATCTTCTAATTTGTGTCAGGCAATTTTGATCTTTATGGAGAGATACTGTGACAAAATTAGCTTTGTACTCCTTCAAATAGGGTTTTAAAAGTTGATATCTATGCAGATTGTTAGCTTGGTTTCTGTAGAAGGTGAAGAATTGAGAATAACAGTGTAGCACTTAAAATACTGTAAATAGTCTTTCTTTGTAAAAGAGTGACGTGGAACAGTTTTTATTTAGACCATGTTATTACAGCTAATTTGGAGTAAATGTTGCAAACATTTTATTTGTCTCAGCAGACCAAAAACAAATTGCAAAAAGAATAAAACTTTATTGCTTTATCTTGGAAAAAACTTAAAGCCCTGAAATAAAAGATGGGAGGAATACAAACTTCATAATTTTTTGTGTACTTAATGATACTATATCTGAAAGGCAAAAGAACAACCTGTTAATATCTTTTAAGATTTCCATTTGGAGCAAGAGGGTTTTGTGTCTCTAAAGATGGAAAACATCGTAGAACAAAAGGAGGTAAAGATGCACTATGTATATTTTCAGAATTTCATGTCTAAGGTCTGATTTTTTTCCTGGCATGAAGGTCATTGACAGTGAGAGACAGAGGTAACTGACAACAGAGTTGAGCAGAACATGCAACCATTTAAACATCTAAAGGGCAGAGAGGGGATAAGGAAGAGGAGGAATGAAAGCACTAACTGAAAAGCTAAAGCTGTTCTTGTTGTTCTTCCATTATCTTGCAGTTTTACTTTTAGATGAGAGGAACACTAGGGATAAGTGGGAATAAAGAAAAAGCAGGAAACAGAGGAAGAAAATTGATGTGGTATTCTGCATCAGGAATACAAGGTGGTTCCCTGTGCCTTGACTTAGAAAATGGAAGGGTGTCAGAGAAGGTATCACCCCAAGAGTGAGGAAGACCAACTTCTCGGATACTAAAAGCTTTTAACAGCAGAAGCTTAAGTACTGGTGAGTGGAGTGGAGCTAATACTCAAACTGCACGATGTAATATGGTGCAGATTTCTGCTGGAGCAATTCTAGTTAAACACATGTTGCAGGACATCTACAAATCTGTGGTTTCCACTCATTTTCTGCTTATTAAAATGGATTTCCCTTATTTTGAATGAATGACAAAGGTTTCCGGGCCAAACATTTCAGTTCTCAGCACTTGCCAATTTTCTAAATAAGAAATACTGATGATAGGTGGGAAAGTTTTTCTTTGATGGACTATGTTCCTGGAATAATAATTAAAAAATTAAGTAATGTGGTAAAGTGTCTGGAGGCTGTTTTGGTGAGTTTACTTTTTTTTCTCCTCTGATGATACGTCTGAAATATACAACAACTTGTGGATATAAAAAAGACCCATTTGAATCAGTGACTTTTCTTGTGATTCTCTCAGCATATAGCCTCTTGACTTACCATAAATTGTCATGTACATTGTAACTGAAAAATGTAATGTATTTCAAGCAGTTTAAAGGAGAAAATAAATTTTAAAGTGAAGCTACCACTGCACATACCAAGGCTGCTTGTTTTGTGGCCCTGAAACTGTGTTTTCAATGTTATTGCTGAAACCATGAAGTGCTATTAGCATCAGCATATTTAACCCAGCTCACATTAAGCATGTTCCCAGATGGATAGGTACAAATAACTGCAACTATTTATTATTACCCTTTCTATTTGCATTCTTTAGAAAGCAGTTCTGCACTGTTAAGGAATGCAAAGTAGAAATTTTCAAAAGATAACCAATTAATTATTACATAATAAGAACTTTTAAGATACTGGTAAATTATTATTATGCTAGCCACCCTCCACTAATTCCCCTGATGTGTTGGCTTAGCCTAGCAGTCATCAGTCAGAGCGGAAGATTGGTCACATTGATCCCATCCTATGATTGGTCTCATAGGCTGAACAGCTCTGCTGATGAGGAGCACTTTTCCAATTACCTTTCCTTAGCATTTTGTACATTTGTGTTTTGCATCTGGAGTCCTTGAGCTACTGACCAACTCTGTCTTAGCACTCTTGCTTCTGTCTTTAATTTTGCTTTTCTTACCTGATGAGGCTCTACTGTATTTGTTTTCTCACCACACTTGCTTGCAGCTTAAAAACTTTTCACCCAAGTGGTAACCCAGGTTATGCTGCTATGCAACATTGAAAATCAGGAAATAAACTCTCCAACCAATTTTTTGGGTTAGAAAGCAGATGTCTTATTTTATCTAATTTTTATCAGCAGTTGGGTAGCATTTTAGAGGTTTGTCCTTCTAGAGGTGAGACTCTTTTGCTCTCAAGGGTGTCTATGCATAGTCAAATTAAATTATGTGAACAGAAATTTTGCCTGGCAAAGATCCTCACTTGTTCCCCACATCGACAGTAATTGCACAGTACTGTGTAGGCCTGTTGATGGCAATGACAAATCAGAGAATTTTTCCTCTCCTATTTCTTCAGAAGTATTTGCATTTCATTTTCTAATCACAGTTGTTAGCTTGAGCTTTGAACAGGAAAAAAAAGGACACACATTGTTTGATACTAGAGATCATTTTGCTCTCAAATCCAAACAAAACCTTTTGAGAAGGTACGTGACAACACATCTGTGTGATAATCAGCATCAAGTTGACCGGACCTGCCTTGTCCTACTTTCTTGATGAGTTCCTTGATTAAAAGTTATTAATGTAATGATTAATAACGTAGAATTTTTTAAGACCTCACTCTGCATGCACTCAAATATCCGTAATATTTGGGACTTGAAAATAGTTGGCAGGCTAACCTAGAGGCAGGCTTTAGTGGGATGTGTTGCACAGTGAGTGGAATGTAAAATACAGGACAACTTGTATTTTAGGGATTCATAGCTCTATTTGTGGTTCACTGTGTGCTAGAACTAAGGTGTCATTTATTACTCCCCTTCAAGAGAAGAAGTCATTGTTTCATAACTTTCCTAGATATTGGATAACTTTACTAAAATTTTAATGTCAATGAGTTTTGGAGACTTCTTAAGACTGGTTTAGCAGTGCTCTTATAGAAAAGCTACAGAGCTTGGGAATTTTTGCTTTTCTCATTTGTTTCTCCCAGCCTCTCCTTTACATAAACCTGACTGTTGTAGACTGTAAATGAACAGGAAGTCTAAAACTTGTGTAGATGTTTTATGGAGAAGAATGATTCAAAGAGAAGATTTCGTTAATTACACTCCAAAAGGGAATGAACCCTGTATAGATTCACTCATGTTGAACTCTACTTTAGTGCTTCTTTTCACTTGAGAATGAGATAAGGATGATTTCTAGAGCACTTTATAGAATACAAAAAAATTTAATTTTGTCATTTTATTCTCCCCTCCTTTATCTTTCCCATCTCTGTAACGCATCTCCTTTCAGCAGCTAAATGAAAGA
Source organism: Pycnonotus jocosus (assembly GCA_013400435.1). Classification (NCBI taxonomy): domain Eukaryota; kingdom Metazoa; phylum Chordata; class Aves; order Passeriformes; family Pycnonotidae; genus Pycnonotus; species Pycnonotus jocosus. The sequence goes on from VWYP01010626.1 coordinate 67,441, forward strand.
AGAGTTAGGGAAGCAAAGTGTTACAAAAACAGAAGAAGTCTTTCAGAAAAACCCTACTGTGAAAGTCTTCCAAGCCCTTCTCAGTTTTTTTAATCAGCTCTGATGAATGTCAGAACTTTGGCTTTGGCTTTGAACTTTCAATTTGTGGGCCTATATGGTAGGGTTTGTTCAGTTTATGCATCAAAGGACATGCTTAGCAAAGAGTACACACTCAACTGAAAGAACTCTCTCAGTAGTGAAAAGTAAATTGATACTGTAAGTATCAGTTTTATTAAGAATAATCCATTGATTTAATGGTTATGAAAGTAATAGTAAAAGTAAGTTAAAAATTATATTAGTGTGTTTTTTCCCAATAGAACTATAATATAAAGCAAATGATGGAGCCTCAGAGGACATAGGAAAGTCCATCTTTCAGAAGCAGTAAGGAAGAGAGCTTTATGTTGCTCTTCTTCTTCTTCAGATGTCACCTTCAATGTATATTTTGCATCACTTGTGCATGTACAACAAAATGGTTATTCTTTTGAATGAAGGATTTCTGCCATGAAAGTATACAGCCCTAATGGTTCGTCAGCTAGACTTGGTATAGAACTAACTGATGGAGATTTTTGACCTTGTTGAAAAAGAAGTGCTGCCAGTGTAAGTTTTCTGTCATGCAAATGACTGTTCCTGGGATTTCAGATGTCAGTTGCATAATTTATTAATGAATTCTAATAAAAGAATATCACTTCTGTGAAAGTCTCTGCTAGATCAGATAAATAGGAAAGGAATAAAACAACATCCAAGGGCATGTTCTTTTTAATGCTTGAGACAGATTATTCTTATTGTGCATTCATTGAGTAGCATTGGTTTGAGTCCAGATACGAAATTAAAATGTACAGTGATGTACTGTGTGCCCATAGAGAATATCAATTGCATTGTCTTACAAGTGGTTGCTGCTTCCAGAGAAACAAACCCAAAAAATATTTAGTACTGATTTTCTGTGATGTGAACATATTAGCTGACTGCCTAACACCACCTTGTCAGAATCTTTATGCTCTCCTCCTTGCTGTTAGAAGTTATATTAGTGGCGATACCTAGCTAATAGTCTAAAGGTATCAGATGGAAACCCCTTCAAAATTCTGCAACAAGGAGAGAATTTCTGTCAGCAGGAATAAAGATTGATAACTTAGGTTTCCCTGTGCTTGTGACATCTCTGATTTGTAAGTACTGATTTTGAAGGATTAAAACTTTTTCATTCCTGGGTTTCCATGTGTAAAATACACAAAATACAGTGCTTCTGTAACTTTTCTTGACAGACACTAATTATGGTGGGAATTAAGAAAAGGAGTTCCTTCTCAGTGTGTGTTTTTCATGATTGGTTTCTAGTTTAGGTGTTTGTTGCTTCGTGGTTTGGTGGTTGTTTTGGTTTTGTTGGTTGGTTTGTGTTTATTAAGAAGGGAGAGTTCTAAAGATTTGTCCTGCAACACTTTCTAAAATATCTTCTTATTTGTTTCAATTATTGCTCATCTGAAGTGTAAACAATGGAATGAGACTTCAGTGAGTTGTGTGTTCAGTGCTTACAAGTGATTAGCAGAACACTTCGGAAGCACAGTGTTTGTCAAAGATGGATATTTCTGCTCAGTTGCTGTCCTGAATTCAGTTATTAGTAGGAAGACTTTCAAATGTTTATTACTTGATACTGTGGGTTACTTTATGTCAAAGCATGCAGCTACTTTTCATCAGCAGCCAAGTGTAAATTTGAATTAGAGGAGTTTTTTGACCTTGTCAAAAATAGACAGATGAAAATACTCCAACAAACAAAACCTTGCCATCTTTCCAGTCACAGTTTGTATAATGCAATCCTGGTCTCTTTGAAAGTCATACTACCAGTGTCAGTGAGAAAACACATTCTACATAGAGGAAGATTAAAAACAAACAAAACAAAAACGTGCTTTAAAAGTTCTATTATACACTTGCCATTCTGAGTATTGCTGTTGAAGTATGTTTTGTCAGCATTTTGGTTTTGTGTCTAATCTTATGCTTTTGATGAGAAACAATCTGTGCCATCAGTTACCCTATAAATACTTTGGGGAAAGAGTAGATTTTAACAATGATGGAAGGCTCTTGAGATTTTGTCTAAGGCATTTGGAAAACTAATTAAACATAAACAACAAACAAGTAACATTTCCCTCAATAGTTGTAAACTGGTTTTTGGGTTTT
>VWYP01010629.1:2583-18263 GCA_013400435.1 Pycnonotus jocosus
CCTACCCCCTTTAAAAATGTAAAAAAAAAAAAAAAAAAAGTTAAAATAAAAAAAAATAAATAAATCCAAACAACAAAAAAACACGAAAAAAATCCCACAAAAACCCCCAGGTCAGCAGCCACACTGCCAAAATAGGTTGGTCTTACAGATAGTATCTGTTTTTGGCATCCTAACCAGTTTATATAGCTCTGTCCTCATATAAGCCTACATGACACTTCCTTATATCATATCACTGCACTTATAATTTCTTTACATTTAAGTATACATCCTTGCAAAGAAGATACTTAATGTGAAATATACAACATGTATATCATGTAATTTAATTAATTTTACCAAATACTTTAATACTCTCGATTGTAAAAAAAACATGTGGCTAGAAATTTAAAAGCAATTCTATAAATACAGAGGTTTTTATGTAACTCCCTGAAAGCTTTCTTAATATTCAGCAGCTTTAAGATTGGTGTTTGTACTACTTGTGCAGTATCATGTAAGCATATAAGCCTGTTTATTGATTGTCTCCAGCAAAAATAATGATGTCTTTCAAATATTTTTGTACTTAGAACTTTAGAGGAACTGAAGCCTATAAAGACTACCAGACCTGTAGATTGCATTACATAATCAAATTTTTATACACAGAATGTTTTTATTGGATGGAATGGAAACGGAACAAAAAATTGATAAGAACCATTGGCATATTGGCTACAGTTTTGTGTGAAGTAAAGTTTCACTTTTCCATGCACAACAGCCAGAAGCTTCTCATCTATTTTTGTTTCACTTCTACACACTGCAAGTGAAATCTGTATTCCATACAAAAGGAAAGTTATACTTCTTTAATTGAGCAGAAAAAATCAAAAGAAAAATCAAGTGGAGTTTTAGAAATTGAAGACAGATTTCATTTTTACATGTTTAAAGGGAAATAATAATTTTATGATTTCTTCATGCTTTAAACAATGTTTTTCTTTGAAATGCAATCTAGTTATTATTTTTAATTCAAATGATAACATTACAAATCTGATGAGAAAATCAACAGAAAAGCATTAAAGTAATACAGTTTGCAAAATACTGTCAATATCAATTTCTTTCTCTGAATTGAAAAAGTAAAAATGTTTATATATCTACCTCAGTTATTGATGTACTATGCAAATATCATCCTTTCCACAGTCATGCTCTTCTCCTGCGCTCTATATTGCTACCCTTACATCAGGTTTCCTGTACAGATATGCTTATGCTCTTTCTATTTGCTCATGATTATAGTTTTTCTGATTAGTGTCCAGATGCACTAACTTCTTTCCAAAACAATCCCAGTGCCAATTCATTATGAACAATGAGAAGACCAAATACAGCAATGAACATTTTATTTCAAAATATAGATGAACAATTCTGGGATTGTTCAGTACTTTCTCTTTTTGAATAGGACAACACTTACAGGAGCCAAATTTCTCTGTGAGATAACCTAGTAAAACTCAGCTGCTATTCCAGCAGACCAAAACAGAATGCCATGAGTGGTGTGTCTCATCATATTTTGTTTAATGTTTCTTTATGATTATGAAGACTAAATGGAAAAATAAGATACATAGCTTTCAATTTTTAAAAATTTTATGTTTCAATATTTTTCATTTAATTTTATCAAATGGGAAGAAGATGTATTTCTGGTTTTATTTTAATAGTTTGTAATAAACATGTATATTGAAAAAGTATTTTGGTATTTTAATGTTTTAAGTTATTACAATCTGTGTTCTTTCTAATTTTAATGAATAGAAGAGGAATTGTGGTGAATTGTGGTTTCTGACACCCAGCATATAACACTTGCACACCAGGAGTAATTATCCCAAACTCTTGAATAGAAACTAAACCACAAGGCAAATAAATTCTAACAGAATTTTCAGATTTGTCACTTTTAATCCTACACATATGTTAAGTGTTTCTTCTCGAGCACACATTAATATATATTTAAAATTAAAACTGATGATTTTGTTCTCAGTGATGTAAAAAAATAAATTTTTGCTCATACAAAATAAATACTGTGCCATTTATACTATTTTGTTTTGGTTTGTTGTGAACAATCCCAGCCATGCATACTGTGTCTATACAGTCAGTATGTGTCTATATAGAAAGATTGCTTTAGTTACTCTCTGGGTGTAAATATTCAGCTTGAAAAAAAAAAATCTGTTAAAAAAATAAGAGAAAAAANCTTGAAAAAAAAATCTGTTAAAAAAAAAAGAAGAGAAAAAACATATTCTATTGAAGTTGCATAGAAAAGTCTATAAAGATAGCAGGGATTTCAATTAACAACAAACAAACAAACAAAGAAAAACAAAACAAAAACAAAGAACAAACAAACAAGCCAGCATAAAGCTAACTTTAGCTAACTTTCTGAACAGGATAGCTATACCTTAATTTCAGTGGGGCTAAGAGCAGCATGAATCTCAGAAGAAAAAGAAAATAAAGCTAGCTAATCATAACACCCTTTCTTTTCCTGACTGGGTAGGATAGCTACAGAAAGCACAGCTGATCTGAGATGACCGAATATATTTTATTTGTTTGATTGGCCTGAAAAAAAAAAAAGAGAAAAAAAAAGGAAAGCAGTGGCATAGTGGCCATTAATAATCCCCTAAAAACTCCACCTTTAGTTTTCCAGTGACACAGGTAGAAAGACACTAAGATAGGTCTCACTTTCCCTCCTCACCTTATGCTTTTGTGCCTGAGTTCACCTTCCCATCCCCACCCCTGCCTTTCTCTTCTCTGTGATTTAAGAACTGAGTGTCAGCCTTAATTCTGAATTTCCTGACTTTTATGGTTTAAGTCAGTCTCTTAATGTTATCTAAACATACTTTCTTGGTATTTAATATAAAGAAGCTTTGGTTCTAAAATAGAAATACTTTGATCTGATACTCTAGAGGGGGGCTGCTGGGGGAATGTGGTGTGATTTCCATTATTTCTCGGCTCTTTCCCACTGTGCTACTTTTGATACAATTTTCCTTTCATTTCCCTTTAACCAGCTTCCAAAGATTCGCTGTGAGGACCACAAAGAGCCCTGTCACATGAAGAATAGAACTGACTTTGCCAAACTGCCTTCAGTGATATTTGCTTTTTGGTTCTTTATATGTAAGTGAAAGAAGTGGATCTTCATGATTAATGTACAAACATTACATTTAGCCACTTTTTACACTCTCTTCCTCAATGCAGAGTTAAGTGTGATGATGTCTGCTACAATTTATTCAAGTTTTGGTTTAAAGATACTTTCACTGACAATAGAATTATGTATGTGTAAACATAGAGATCTGGACTAGCAGATATCAGATCTGACATGTCCATACGGTAATCCGAAATGATGCCTGGCTCAAGTTTGGAAATGACAAAGCAACTTCTAGTAGGCTAATGGGCACTACTTATTTGGAAGAGATGATTAGTGTGGATGCAGCACTGAGCAAATGGGGTCCAATTCTGCCTGGGTTGGGATGATTCTATTGATATTACAAGCACCAGATCCAAAGTTATTGATTGTACCTCTGCCCCTGCAGGGCCAAAAAGTCTGAGGTGTTAACAAATAAAGTTGGGGAATATGTAACAAAACGTTCCAGGTGAGAAAATGCAAAACAGGGAGGGTTCCATACAGAATAGCTTCTGAAATCACAAAATGCATTTTAAGTTAGGACAGACCTAAATACTGGGTTTTCAGCTTCCTTTGATGAGAGAGCTTTTTGAACTCCATGGAAACATTGAAAAAGATAATTAGCAGCCTTAGTGATTGAGCGACATGAGCAGGATTAAAAAAAAAGATCCCTTATTTATGTATCAAAACGTCCATCACAACCCATTGGTATGGGAGCATACTGCCTTTCTTTAGGAAATGAGAAAATGCTAAGAAAAAGTATATGTTCACTGAACACTGGATGAATATATGTCCTCAGACATGTTACCCTGAATTTACAGCATTGAGAAAACATAATCCAGTCTATCATGTACTGCTCTTGTTCTGCTGCCATAGATAGAAGAAGGACACCACAAAGGACTCAAAATACTTTGACATACATTCATAATCAGCAGCAAACAAGTCACATGACTACCACTCACAAAATGTATAGAACCTACCAAAACTAGGGAGAAAGGAAATACGAGAGGTAAAACTTAACAAAAATACTTGGTTAAGGCCATGAAAAGAATGAGAATAATCTTCTGTAGAAGGTCAGCAATGATGCAATGCTCATAACAGCAAGAAGTCTTATGAAATGCTGTGAGAAAGATAAAGTAAACACTGCATTTGGTTTCCCAGACAGGACTGTGTTGCAGGAATACAGATGGCAGTATGCCTGGTTATAAGGGCTCATCCATTACTAGCCTTTCATAAAACGCTGACATCAGTATCAAATAGAAACAGAAAAAGATATTTCATTCAATGAAAACTGAGTGTTCTTGCAAACTCTCAATGAATGAGTCCTGAAGCAATAATATCTGGGTTGATTAGACAATGAAAAACAGTCATCACTCAGTTGATTAGCAAAGGCTCAGAAAATGAATTATTAGAGTTATAAATAGAGTTGATAGCTGTGATCAAACTGTGGATCTAGACAAAACACAACAGGGACATGGGGACAAATCTTTAGTATTTTCTGAAAGCATTTTTTGAAATACCTAATACCAAAACCCCACTTATAGAAATCTAGATGTCTCTTTCTCCAAGGGAGATGTTAAATTGCTGTAAATCTAGCCCATGAGGCCAACATGAGGATAGTTTCTTTAGTCATCAATATTTGTTTCGTGCAGAGGGAGCAAAACACTTGAATTAAGTCACACAGTTACAGCATGGAAAATTTCTAAGGGAAACAATTGCATTCAGTGAAAAAAAAAATCGTCTAACTGAAATGTTTCAGGAAAATGGTAAAGTTGCTTTGCCACTCTCAAAGACAAATTGCAGTTTTTAATAAAAGAATAATCAGAATACGTGTTCCCTATTCCCCCTAAGCATTCACTAAGTTTTGCAAAATTACTTTTGAACTGTTCCAGTCTTGTATTTAGCATAGTTACACCTTCACTGCAATAAATTGCAGTTGGATAAAAATACAAAGCTCAATGTGCTATGTACAAAGAAGCCAAAAACTACTGTTGGATTTTTGCAGTGTACATGTTCATGCATATTTACATCCCTAAGGTACTACCTTATATTCCTGCCTGACTTTTTACTGTGTAAGAGTTCCCTCTGCTGGCTGAGCTACTGGCCTTGATCTCCATTTCACCTTGCCAATTCAAAAGATTTCACAATCGAAGTCTGACAATATTCTTGCAGTTTCTCTGAAACTCTACAACAGTTACATTGAATTATTTTGAAACTGAGGAGCCCTTATAAAAACAAACATGCATCCCACCAATATAGACTAAAAATGCTTAGAGCCAGTACAGTGGTGACAGAGCCTAGCCAAAGCTGATTGATCAAAAGAAAATTCAATAAGTAATTGAATATAGAGGTAATTGAAATACCAGGAACAATTTAAAAAGCAGGGTTCAGTGTATTGACTTAATTTTCCAATCCTTGAAATGGTCAAGTTACAAGACTTACATTGTATAATACATTATAGAGATAGCATTTTCTTCAAGCTGCTCCAAAAGCTATTCTCATTAGTCTTCTTTATCCTAGAATCTTGCACAGCTGTGCACTGGGTGAAAGGAACTCAAATGAAGATATTAGTTTGTGAAGACTGATTCATCTCTATTCTTCCTTCAAGGTCCACTGATGAAATTCCAGGATTTCCTTACTTAGTAAAATTGGTTATTTGATCTTTATCCACACTAGGCACAATATTCTTACAGATGACTAATAGAAATTCCTGAATCCTCTCCAAGAGGTGTATACCCTTTTTTGTCTTGACTTTGAGGAAGCTGAGCAAATCCATCATGCTGTTTTTACCTGAGAGTGAAGAAATCTTTTTTGACCTCTTGGCAAAGGCAATCGGACTGACTCCTAAGTTCTGCAAAATCTATACTCCATCAATGAAAGGCAATGCATTAATAAGGGGAGAAATGGGAGAAGACCAGTTTAAGTATTAGAGAGAAAACAATAAAACAAACTGTCATGCCCATCTCACTGGTAAACTAGAGACAGGAATTTTGAAAGGAAGTTTTTCTCTCATCTTGTTCAAGTTTTGTGATCAATAGAATGCTCAAATATTCCTAAAATGAAACCAAATAAAGACATGAACACTACAGGATATTGAATAAGATCATGAACATTACAAGACATTGATAAGAATACCCCATTTAAAGTGCAATAGGTATATTATTTTAGAGGAAAAAGGTAGACAGATAGTTACTGTTTTATCCCTGTGCTTGGACATCAGGAATTCCTTTTTCACTGGAGAGTAATGGGGGCCCATCGGGTCAAGATTTCACTGAGGTCTAAATATTTTTTGCTGTCATTTCATTAGAGAATAAAAAAAAAAAAAAAAAAAAAAAAAAAAAAAAAAAAAAGAGGGAATTTGAATGATTTGAACCCAAAAGAGAAAAATTTGATCTCAGAGAGGTAGTCTGAGACAGTTCTTAATAAAGAAGAAGCTACAGAGTTTATTGGTTTATTTTGTAATCTGACCTATTTCCTTAAAAGGACATCTGTGAGCCTATTGAAAATGTATGAATATACCATTTTATTTATGTACACTTATTGAAATGTACAAGTCTATGGCCCGAATTCTACCTTACAATGCACCATACATTTCAGAGAGAGAACCTACAGGACAGAAACGCCAGTTCATATACAATCTATTGTGTGTCTAGGTCAAGCCATCTCCTTAGTATAACATGAGTGTGCATTGGCTTGTGTCTTTCTCTTGCCTCACTCTCGTAGCTAAGCTCGAAATTGAAATCCCTACATCAAATATAGTGTGCTTTTTGGTTACAGAGCAGTCTATATAAATAAGACAGCTAGAACAAGGGGATCACAGTGCAATAATCTCCCAGCTTCCAGAGGACATCAGTTTAAATCTGCTTTATTACTGTTTCAAAGTAAAGGAATTAAAGTTTGACTGAAATATTCCTTTCTTTCTTGAAAGACAACTAGGTTAGGGCATACTGTTAAAAATACTCAGACTGAATTTCAGAAGTGAGATAAAACATGAACTTAAAAGAGTTTCTCACTGGCTGAGGTTAAATTATTTTATACTACTTCACCTTTAAAGGTATAGTTTTACAGTAAAAGAGTTTTACCTATTCTGCTTAAGTTGAACAGTACATAAGATATAATGTGTTCTACCATGATGCTCCAAATATGCTCAATATGCTCGAAATCTGCAACTTCCCCATCTTCTAACAAATCCATTTTTGTTTAATTACTAATATTTATTATCAATCTCTTTTGTAGTGCCTAGAACTCAACTGAAACTGGAGTCCAGTTGTGCTAGTTTAATACATACCTGTGATAGCAATGGCATTTTACAGAACAGTCAGTATATGAGCTAAAATTATAAATACAAATAACTCATGGCAAAAATTTACATCAGCTTTATTCCTACATTACAGGAGGGAGCACACAATGCAAGAGAGATGAAGTGGAATGTGAGAATAGTTCTGAAGTGAGAAAGAAAACTCATTTGCACAGCCTACCTATTGAACCAAATTCTCTAGGCAAGAATTGGACACCGACAAAACACAGCTGACACAAATCAGGCTCTTTTGTACAGTTTAGAAAAAAACATTAGAAGCCAACACAGGAGCTGAAGTTGTATTTTTCAGGACACAGTCCATTAAACCTGTTGTTTTCTTAAATATAACCTTTTATGGTAAAGGACTTTCAGCTACATACCCAGATATTTGTTCTGTTTGGACATCATGAGTTATAAACACCAGTAAGCTCAGGCTACAGCCAGAATGTTCTAAAAGATACCAACATACTTCAGCAGATTCCACACAATACAATAAAGTCAGGAGACACTGGGGCCCATCACACATGTACATGGCCAAAAATTACCAGACCCTCTGAGGATCACCTGACCCAGCATTCCTGGAACTGTGCCAAGGGTTCTGTGTGCATTGTGGTTTGGAGAAGCTGTTCCTGGTGAACCTGAGGCAGGAATGGCAGTGGGTATACTTTTGGAGCAGTTTTGTGGTTCTTAAAAGACCCTTTAGACATTCTAAGGAAAGCCCTGGGAGCTGTAATATGAAAGCCTGCTGTGATCTGGAAAACATTTCATGTCTTTTTTTTTTTTTTTTTTTTTTTCCTTTTTTTTTCCTTCTCCCTTTCTTAATAGTTATGTGATTCATATTGAAGAGAAATTATGTGGATTGGGTGATGGGTAAAATGAGATGTCAAATTAGGTGAGATAAGAGAGTTAACAATGATCAAATATTAAAAGCAGAAAATATTGCAGATCTTTCTTAATATTATTCAACCATCTGCAATGTAGTCAAATAACGAACACATTTCATTAGTGAACAAATGTATTAATCAATTAGTGAGGGAAAAGCAAGAATCAAATAAACAATTCACAAATATTACTTAGCCATTTCAAGAGCAGAAAAGAATTCTTATGTTGAGGAAACATCTTGCCACTGAATACATTTTTGTAAAACAAATAGAGTACATAGTGCAGATAATTAGAGAACTGTCCTCTGGAAAAGGCCTTCACTCAACAAATATAAGAACATGACATCTTTATTGTCTAAGTAAACTTAGGCAAATGCTCACAAAAAGCAAAATAAAAGATATTTATGAGAAATTAAACAGAGGACAGAGTAAGTAACCTAAAACAGATGTTATTTTGAGCAAATGTATTTTACGAGTCTTCCCACTAGATTAATTAATCTGAGAGAATCAGTGGTGCTGTACTGGTGATGTTAACCACAGCAAGCAGACACAAAATGGAAGGCCATTTTATCTCTTGGTGACAGCAGAATCTGTCTCCTTGTCAGATGTTGTTTACCTCTGTATTGACATCTCCAGCAATGCTTCTCTATCCATCAGTGTCACAGGAACCTACTCTGACCCACTGCAATCATTATCCTAAAACTCACTTTTTTTTTTTTTTGACACATTTCAGTTTTTTTAAAGTAGATTTTTTAAAAAATCCTATATTGGGGCAGATTTTTATTAAAAATATAAATGGAGGAATCTGCTATAGAAACATGCATTTACATAAAGTTTAAAAACCTTTCAACAACACAGCTCTCTAGCAGATATGTAAATATTCAAATGTGTGCTGTAAAAATACAGATGCATTTAAGTTTTTTATACTCACCTCTTCAAAATATCTTTCATGCTTTTGCCCATCCATATGGATGGATTTAAACATATATTTGTTCATTATTCAGACTTAAGGTCACAGAATTAATACTCCTCTAAATAAACATAATTAGAGGGATGGAACTGAAAGTTGTAAGTCATCAATTAATTTTCAGTTATTTGTAATGCAAATGAAGTTTTTTCTGTCTTCAGTTACTAAACAAAAAATAAACATATTCTTTGCAAATCATCCATCCTTAAATGAAAGAGAGCCTTGTTATAAGTGAAAATATTTTCTCTCGAATGCATTTTCTACTCTTTTGAAAGATAAATAAAGCTAAATTTTTTAAAGTGTAAACTCATAGGAAAATAATTTAAGGGGTTTTTATTTGAACTGCAGGTAAGAAAGTAAATTTGTGAATATTATTTAGAGTATACTCTTATTGAGGACTTACTACATCTAGTCCTTCATTCTGCTGCTAAGAAACAATAATCTAAGCTCTGAGGAAAAACTCAACATCAGAAAAAAGGCCTTCAAACTGATTAGTCACAAAGATTCTCAAAATTCCATCGGATGTTTGTTCCAGATTGTGATACGATTTTGCAACTATACATTGTTAATCTAAATTTGTCTTGGTTCTGAAACTCAGTTTCTTACATAAGACATAGACATTACTACTCTAATATCCCAAGTTTAACCTTCACCTTTATATATTAAACCAGTACAATTCTTTCAGCTTCTCTCCATTTTATGTTTATCCAGCTTATAAATAGCAGCTTACAGCAAGTAGTACTAGGTTTAAGCTGGAACATTAAATAGAAAAGCTCAACTGCTTCCTGTGTTTCAGTGAGACTCATACTAATAATTAGAAATACCATTTTTTTTTCACAGCTAGTTCCATGTCTACTATATGCCAAACACTTTCCTGTAGGGCTGCTCTCAAGTCAATTATTTGCCAGCTATTTGCCAATTTTAAACTGGGTCTTACTGGTTTTTAACTTTTTTAAAAAAAAAATAAGTGTAGCACGTTATGCATTTAAATTTATCTTGTTGATAGCTTGTCTCTCCAGTTTCTCAAGATCATGCTGGAGTCTAATCCTGGCTTGCACTTGCCTTGCATTTCTTTTGAATTTGGTGTCCTGCACAATTTCCTGGTACTCATCTGATATCACTTCCTCTACTTCCTTAATCAAAATATTAACCAACCCTGCATGACAAGTACATGCCATGCAGAACATGAGCAGTATTTGAGGTTGAAAAGCACCTCTGGAGGAAGGTCTGACCCTCCTCCTCAAATAGAATCTTCCTGCTCAAATAGAATCACCTAGAGCAGGCTGATTATGCTGGTAATGGTATCAGTCATGATCTCGTGAGGCAAGGCAGCCTGGCTGATAATTCAGTATTGGTGTGGCCCTTCCATTTCAGCATGAAAACATTGCTGTGTCTCACGGCATTGTGGTAAGCTGAGGGAAAAAACCTAAAGTCTTCATCAAAACCAGAAGGTTTAGGAAAGATATCTTTGTACCAGACAGGTTGTCTGTGACACCAAATTCCTTTGGAATAAAATTGCATATTTATCCTGATCTCTGAAGTGCCTGGTGTACTTTGTGTGGCATATAAATATCATAAAGATCTTCTTGTCCTAGTGCATCCTATCCTAAAGCTAAGTGCTGAATCTTAAATTGGACAGCTTGTAGATGAGGTCTAAATGTAGCCTAATGCAAATTTGCCAATAAGCTGAAATGTTTCTGAATGGTATGGCATGAGATCTGAATGCATATTAAATTTGCTTTGACAATCACAATGTAAGCATACTAACTTTCCCTGATTTTCTTTCAAGCTCAGAATTGCCTTCTCCAAATTCAGTGACAACATTGAAGTATTTAAAGCCAGATAAGTTGGACAGTTTTTCAGACCTTTAATGAATGATTAAAAATTCAAAATTGAGTCAGAGAAACATTGTTCTTTCATGTCACCAGTAAAAAAATAGCCTAATAATGTTCTACTGAAAATCTGTCCTGAAACAATCTAAACTGGCTACTGATAAGCCTCAGGCTGCAGCTGACAGTGTGTGCATATATGTATTTGTGTGTTCACAGGTTTTCCCCCAAGGGGAAAGAAAGGAAATCACCCTGCAGTTCTGCCTAAACATTAATTTGAGCAACTGTGATATATTTTTTGGCAGGAAAATGTGAAATGGAAAAGGACAGATTGTTTACTAAAAGAAAGCAAACAGAAACAAGATACATTTATCCTGGGCTGGAAATGACAGAGATTTGCTGATATACAAGCCCCTCACTTTGTAAAAGTTCAAGGTAGCTCACAGTATCATATCCTAATGAAGTGAACTGTGCAAATAAAAAGCCAGTTCAGTGGTAACCACAGGGCATGATCTGGAAAGGTTAGACTTGACTTGAGGGTACTGCCTGATTAATAGGGAAACAGATATCTTTCTCCACAGAAGGTCGAAATAACTTTTCCTCCCAAATCGACGATTTTTCCCACATGTACAAATTTGTTTTGTGGATTTATTTTTTTTTAACTGAAGTAAATCCTGCAAGTGCATAATGGATATTTTTCTGGACCCTGTGTGATTATATAAAGACTGGGAGTCAAGGTGGTAGCAATGATGCTCTGATGGGGCCCTTCATAGGGCAAAACGGCACCTGCTGGATTCTGGGTTTCTCAAACTCTCTTAATTTCTCTAATAGAATACCAGTCCTACTCAGCATGGCCTAAGAATATTTTTCCTTTGATGAATTCTATTTTTTTCATTTAAATGTAGGCAAAAAGGCAGTATCACCAAAGTTCTCTGCTAACCTAGTTTAGATAGAAAACATGATTTTGACAGCTTTATTCAAGGTTTTGTTCTCCATAGCCCATCTCTGGGCAGTGGCAGTCAGTCCCACATGTTGCTGTAAATTACCTATTTATTCATTAGTGCCACAGTTGCACTCTTTTGGCAGAAATGTCATGTGAGCCAAAGTTGGAACCCAGGGCGTCTCTTTGGCTGCCCTGGGAGCTCAGGAACCCTGACCAGACAGTCTGGGAACTGAGCAAAGGAGGTCTGAGTTTTGTCCAGGGGGTTTTTTAGACCTGTCCAGGGTGGGTGAACAAGGCGGTTTTACTTCTGTCCATGGGGGTCACAGACCCTGGCACAAAGCAGAGATGAATTATAAGACTCAAGAGTGTGAAACACAGTAGTTTAGCTTATCACAGGATGAGAAATTTGTAGTTTTAGGTTTTTATAATAGAAGTAGATGGAGGCAACATGGAGATTTTTGGGGTGGAGTTTAGGCTTCTTCTTTCTCGTCTCCATCTTTCTGCTGTGATGTTAGCACAATATAATTTAGAGAGATTGGGTCAGAGTAGAAATGACCTGTTAGTATAGATGTAAGTATTGGCATATAAATGTAAACTAAGATACGTAAGAAGGGGTACAAAGCAGCTCAGACTGCCCAGGGGTGGGCAGTCCTGCCATCGCCGGTGTTCAAGACAGATCTTGCTGGGCACAGAGCAAACTGTGAGATAAGAAATGATAAACAAAGTGATAGACCTTGGAGAAACTGAAGCTTGAAGCCTCTGTCTCTTTCTTGCATCTGGCCCAAAGATTCCAGGAGGGCAAAAAGGACTCTAACCACCTGAATCTCGGAAAATCATAATCTGACAACAAACAGACCCTTAGAATTAGTTTAGGCTGTCTTTGCATATGAGTTCACACAAAACATAGCAGAATATCTTTATTTTGTTGATAGGAATATTACCCTTAAGTATTTGAGAAGACTTTTTATCATATCTAATACATGAAGATCTATCCAATAGGGATATTCAGAAGTTAGCAGAAAAATTGTTGCCAAGAACTGTCAGCAGAATCCATTACTACCTGAAAATTTCAGAATAATTTGGGTTGAGAAGAATGTCTGGAAAGGATATGTACCAAGCTCCAGACTAGAGCAGGTACAATCTTAATCTTTTTTTTTATTGTTTCCTCACACTTTAAAGGTTGTGTATACACACATGCACACGTGTATATGCAAAGAAGATTCTGACTAAAGAATCACATATGGAAATAATCTTAATTTGAATTTTCCTGGTAGTCCAGTGCATGAAATAAAACTGACTGTTTAGACTGAACTTAATCCTTTGGTGCAATCATTCTAAACACTGCCTAAGGTGAAATAATGAGATCAGCTGAAAGATTCTGTTGTCTTTACCAGAGGAAACTCTGCTCCTAAATAGGACATTTTTGCACATTTAAATAGCTACAAAAATATCTAAGATTTAAAAATACAATATGAAAAAAAGTTGAGAAAGAGACAAGAATCAAAAATAAATGTGCTTGTATTAAAGAAGCTCAGGCAATGTGCTGCAGCAAAAAACTCTGATTTCTGTATGTACTGAGAAAATTATGGGGAACTGAAAAATAAAAGGCATGCATAATCTAGTTACAGCTGACTTAGTCTGTAATGTCAATGATAAAAAGTGTGAAAACTGAGGCAGACTGTCAAGAAATTAGAAACATTCATGACTGCTGATACCCACTACTGTCTTTGAAAGAAATATTAGTATTTTAGCAGCAGGAAAGATATTTTTCAGTCATGCATAAAGAAGAGGTCATTGGATCCAGGAAGAATGCAACAAGGGTCATGCTAAAAATGTGGAAACCAAATTAATTTGTTTCTCCTCAGGCAAATCGCAGTTCAGGCTGACCAGCTAATTACCCTAACCTTGACCCAAGTGGCAGTCTGACTTCTCAATAACTCACAGGTGATTCACTCTTTTCTGTTACTTGAGCTGTTTCCCCTCCTGAAACCAAGGCAATCCATTTGGATCAAATTATGCATGACAATTTTGGGATGTAAGCTAAGAAATGAATATGAGCCAAGCTAAGCCTATTTCTTTCTACCAACACAGACTGAGGTTTCCCAGGTGAAAGGGTTTATTTCCCCTCTTTATTTTTTTTCTTCCTTTCAAGATTATCCTTTGCATTTTTGTTTACACAGTTGCTGGGAATTGAGAGAAGCTGAGATCTCAGATGTTTATTAGAATGAAGTGATGACATTCAACATCCGCACAAATGGTGAGATATGAGATGTGAGCCTGGATGCCAAGCAGGTAGTAATTGGCAGCCTGGGTAAACAGCAAGTATTAAAAAAGCAGACCTGAGCACTCATCCAGAATGCAAACTGACCCTGAAATGGCAAATGTTCACTTACATATTTTTAAAATAGTTACAGGTGAGAAGCCTGCTTAGTTTCTGCCTACAGCATTAATAAGGTTTACAAAATGAAGGAACCTCACCTGAGGAAAGAAGCTGGTAAGTTGGTCTAGTTAGAACATGTAGGAAAGTTGGGAGACCTCAATAAAAAAAATGTATAAACATATCAGTTTTCCAAAGGATTTACTAATACTTTCAATTCCATGAATTATACATATATATATGGTAAAATTTGCCAAAAGAGATAACATCAACAGTGCTTTGACCAAAAAATATTTATAAATAATTTATTTTCTTGAACTGCTGATTAAGATAAAAAGACTTTAATCAAGTATATATAAACAAGGAGATTCCAAAATCATTTTGCTGAAAATCATAAAACATTCTGTATTTTTACAACAGAATATTTAGTACTAACCTTAAAATCTATCATCTTATCATTAGATCTTGGCTAACACCAAATGAAATGCACAGTCAAAAAAACCCTTTAGACAAATTCTTGTTTCTTACTGGTTCTTGATAGATGATTTCTTTAATATCTAAGAAATGTTTAAATTTATTTCATTTTTGTGGTACACAGGGCATGGTCATTTCATAACCATATATTACATAAGTGAAAACATGATTAAATAAAGAAACATGGTGGTGTCCAGACATCTGCGTATGAATATTTTAGATTGCATATAAATATGGTGAAAGGACATTTTCTGCCTGGAAGCAAAAGATACCAAGAATGAGAATATTTCTTAAAGGAGTAAAAAACCACTGTTATTTAGCATTGTTTGAGTGTGTCTGGTCTTTGTAGCAGGAGAAGTAGGCTGCATCTAACCTCATATACACACATTTGCTGGTAGGCATGGCAGCAACTCATATTTGGTTTCTGAGAGAAATCACTGCAAAATTTTTATTCCTTCATTATGCTTATGAATTTACACCTTCAGGTTTACTGAAGAACAGGGACACCATTTGAATAAATTTGCAGTAAAAGTGTAGTTAAGGCAGAGATTCACATTTTTCCAAGGAAAATTCAGAGTAGCAGTACAGCTGGGATTCCAGCAGAGAGGTTGACTCCAAGTCACTGTCTCTCAAACCGAGCAGAAGTCAAGAAAAGCCTCTTCAACCAGCTTTCTAAAATAGGGTGGTGGTCACATCATTCTTGGTTATGGACCTACATAAGAAGGATGGGAATTTTTATTTTAATAATATGTGTTACATTTTATGCTCTGCATCTTATTTAATTTACTACCCCCCCCCCC
>VWYP01010629.1:18393-40556 GCA_013400435.1 Pycnonotus jocosus
TTTTTTTTTTTTTTTGGTTAATAAATAAATCAAAATTGCTAAAACAGGGTGATAATACTTATTCTCTTTTTAATTGTGAAATAGCTCAGGTAAAGGATCTTTACACTGCTCTCTAGAAATCTAAGATCTTGTAATTTTTAGCTTTTGAAAATCATCCTCCAGCTTCTGTTTAGGAAGCTTGAGTCTCTTCTGTATTTTCATTAACATCCTCAATCTACTTAAATGATTTAACAGAGTAAATGCTCTATGAATGTTAAGCTACTGTAGAGACTGCAACATTTAAGCGTTTAATCTTGTAGATTTAAGATTCAGGGAGTCATGGAAATAAATTATAAATTTTTGGGGTTTCTGTCTGTAGTATATAGTGATTAGATAGCACTGGCATCAATGGTTGTCAGCTGTATTGCCTAACTAAAAATCTCGACAAAATATAAATAAGTTTTTTTGGGTTGAAAATAAAAGGGTTCCAGGTAATAAAATGCTCAGCTTTGGGCCAGATTCTCAGCTTGTGCAGATCATCATAACACTAAAATCAATTTAATTACTTTGATTTATCTAAACTAAGATGCTGCCCTTTCATGGAAAGTTTTATCTTACCATTAGAATAAGCAAATCAATACCACCAAGCTAAAATCAGATCTACCTGGAAGTCAAGGAAAATTCAAGTTTAAGCTGCAGAGACTTGCAAAGCAAACAAACATTACCCTCTTTGAAACAGCTTTTATGTTTTTTTGGATTTGAGATGGAAGAGTTCTTTGGCCAGTTTGATACTGATCAAAAAGCGTAATTTTTATATGCTTTATGTATATAAAAAGACAGTCTCGGGTAAGGTGTGAATACAACTACTGGTTCGATACCATTAAAGAATTGAGTGACTCTTTGTAGAAAAAGACAAGATGTTTTCCCTTTAAATAGTTTTGTTTTGAGTTTTACCCCAAAAAAAAGAACTTCCATTGCTCCTTTGTGGAAAAATAAAACCAGAAATTTTTAAAATGTGTAAGAGTTACAGCCTCAGGTAGAAAAAGGTCCTGAGGTATTTGAACCTGCAAATGGAGTCTACACTCAATAACCAAATTATTTTTGGCTTCTGCTCAGTCTAAAGAAAATCAGACAATTCAGAATAGGGCCCAAAATTATATAATGATTTATTCGGTGGGAAACTACCTAAAGCAGCCTACAGAAAAACTCAGAAAAGCAGTAGTTGTGAAAATTATGAACTCTGTGCTACTGAGATGTACTTCTGTTCACCAGGCCTTCTTGGTGTACAACATCTAAATGGAAAATGAGTCACTGCTTTTTATAGGAGATAGCTGGAGGAGGGTCTGTTACTGTGATCCTGTCATTTCATACTGGAGCATCAGAGACCTGCTATAGGACGTGACAGTCCTGGGCACCAAACCCCACATCTCACCCTCCCACATAAGTGTCCTAAGCAGCAGGCTGAAGGCACTTTTTGGGGAGGAGCAGTCTCACTTGCAGCCACTTGTTATGGAGAGCAGGGTGTTTTGTGTCACAGAGGCAGAAGAGTCACCACGCTCGTGAGCGCGTACCAATCCACCTTGCCGCCCACGCACACCTCATTTCCTCTGAGACGGGTGTGAATACATTTTCCAGCTTAGTATTTCAAATCTACAACTGTAATCAGCACTCAAGTCAGTGTGTTTGACCCAGTGGATCCAGAGCCCTTTAGAAGGATGGTGGATGACATTTCAAAACAGCTTAACCTCATGGTAATGATGATCAGAAGATCGCAAGTACAAAAGTCATGCTTAAACCCAGGTCTTTCAAATTGCCAAATAACCTTTGAAATGCCAGGTACATGGGGAGAAGGGAGAAATATGTTCTCTTCTATTCTTCTTTCATATAACAAATTTGCATACAGAAACTTAGCCAGATAAGTGACACAATTTCTGTCTTAAAAATCCCAATATGTTTTATGCGCATTATTTAGTATTATCAATGTTTCCAAGTCAGATCTCAAAAAGAAAGCTTTAAAATTTCCCTGGTGTTAGAATAAAAGTTAACTCCTGCCACCCAAATCTGTGGGTTTGAAACATTGTGAGGAAGCTTGGAAGTAGTTTTGAGAATTTTAGTTTTTCGGTTCCAAACTCTAACCCTGCTAATGACTGTAAGTGCCAAAAGCCACTGTCCAAAGGACCTGTTCTCATATTTCATGGGGTGAAATGAGAAAGATATCTCAGATCCATGTGTAAATTAAAGTCTATAGATGTCTTTCTGGAGTTTCCAATTTTATTAGACTGAGAAAAATGAGATTGTCCCATTCTGTTTGCTGTCTTGTTACTAAGCAATGCTACAATGATCCTTGTCATTCCCTTAATTTATTCTTTTTTTTCAAGTAATTGCTGATATCAACTACGTCAAGTTAAAACCAATTAAGAATCATGGCAAAATTTTCCCCACCAGCATTTTTCTGATCAGAATACTGTAAAGAGCTTCTTCATGCATAAAAGAACAAACATATAAAATAAAGCAGTAAGCTATAGCTCTGTGCTTCTTGCACTCACTATTCTCATCAAAGAATTTCTCATGAAAATCAATTTCTAAGAAATTGTCAAAACAGAGCCGGAACTGATCATTTCAAAGGAATACACAGCTTGTTTACTGAAGAGCCTCTGACTGAGACCTGCTAACAGCAGTTTCTGTAGACAGGCAAACAGCCTTGACTTTAATTTCACTCTGGAGGCACAGGCAGTCTTAAAACCTCGGCAAACAAGCTGAGAAGTCAAATCAACAAGGTTCACATCAGATCAATACTGATAATGTGATAGAAATCAGTGTGTGCTATATCATTTCAGAAATGGATCCTGCCCTGATCTCAAGTGCATATTGATCTTTTATAATGGGGTATTATATCCTTTAATTACTTTGCAGCATTCAAACCTAAAATGTTATCTATTTAAAACATCACTTCTTATTTATTCAGCCTTAAAGTACATTTATCTCTGTGGATTAAAATTGTGCATAGGACAAACCAAATATTTTTATGCAAAGATTACGGAGTCATCTTTTCATTTTTTTAATGTTTATTTTTTTTATTTTATATTAAACTAAGCAGTTCATGTATTTGTAATGAAGACACTAGAGATTAATTCAGGGATTTATTTTAGAGACTTGCCCTTTAAATTTTCTTCTGTGGACTGTATTTTCCATCAAGATGTCTGGGACACCTTTGGGGCCTGGTAGGTAAAAAAGTGTTCCAATTTACAAAGTTAAGAATGCCACACAGCAATTTATCTACCTCTTTTTCCTTGTTCAACTACCAATCAGACCATGTCCTTGATTAAAACCATTTTATCATATTTCATCAGACCCAGAGCTTTACATTTTCTTATTTCTACATCTTTAGGGTTGGGGTTTTTTTTTTTGGTTTTTTTTTTTGCTACCCATCTGATAAAAAAGGTAAACAGTAAAATATATGTTATACATTACATATATTTTACTGTTTACCTTTTTATACATTACCTTGTTATACATTACATATATTTTACTGTTTACGTTTTTATCAGATGGGTAAACAGTAAAATATATGTTTGTGGAGTGGCTGCACCCTTTCAGACATTTGAGTGCTCTTTTTTTAATTTTTCTTTATTTCTTTTAATCAGCCAATGACCTACCAGGCACTCCTACTCTAAACTGTATTAGAGACACTGCACTTTGGGCTCTGCAAAGACCAGGTGAAAGTTAAAGGCCATAAAAAAATAACAAGCAGAATTAGAAAATAAGGATGTAATAAGGTGCAGAAACTCTCCACAGATATAAGAACCCTTTGTAACAAAGCAATTATGCTTAAAAATATCTTGGATGCTGCAATGGAATATTGGCATCTGCTGTAAAATGTGCATCTATGCAATGGACTGGGTGGTAGACAATGAGCATCAGCCATTCACTGCCTCTAAGAATTCAGATTATGATTTTGGGGTGTAGCAGAAGGAGGAAAAATATCAAATCTACATTCTCAAGAAAAAACAAATCTGTCAATGTAATGTGTAATTAATACCAATTAACTGGGTGCAGAGATACATCTGTGTCCAAGGCAGAACTTATGTTAATGCTGTTTAATATGAAATAGCTAAAATGTCTTCTCAGCAGCTCTTGTGAAATTGGCACATTTGCTTGAAAAGATGTATTCAAACACATCAACAGGAAATTCTTGTATTACATACTTAGAAGCAATATTGTCATGGTTATGTTTACACCTAATGATACTGACAATCCAGATTGTGTTACTGCTGTATTCTTGTGGCAAATACCAAGGTAATGTCATTCAAATTACTGTCTAAAACTCAGTCTTTTACATAAAAAGAATGGGACAAAATCTGCTGCTGGGACCCGGTAGTGAGGTTCTAGCCGACAGATTTGAATGAATGTATCTTTACTATTATATTAAATATATTCTGTACTACAGCAATTCTGTATGATTTGATGTGAGAAAGATGTTGGGAGAAAATGAAACAAGCAACCATATTAAAAAAAACAAAACAAAACAAAACAAAACAAAACAAAAAACTGATCAAGATGTTTTCCTACCCTGTAAAGCACAGGGTAGTGCCTTCCTCCTTAAACGTTGCACTGTAATTTTATGCTACTAAAATTAGAGATACAAGAACATCAAAAACTGGCATCAAAGACCTTGGTCAAAGTCACTACTCTAAGCACCAGTGTCACAAAAATTTTATCCAGTCCAAAACTCTGATAGTACTTTTCTTAATATTAGACACTAGATATTATACATTAGACTGGTTTTAGACACAAGATTCTAGACTAAAAGGATGTCAGGTTTGGAGCATGACTTTTAGCATTTCCAAGAACTTGAGGATGAGCCAAAGGCAATGCTCATTTCTTTGTTCTCTCCAGTAAACAAGCTGTTAGCTAAAGAAAAAAAATCAAGCACTTCATGATATTTTAGTTGCAGTGTTAGTCTCTAGGTAAATCCAGACACAACAATTTTGAAAAGTTGAGGTATAGATGAAAGGAAAAGTGAATCAAATGGAAGAAGTGATTTAAGTATCAAAGATAAAGATATAGAAATGAATGCTCCCTTAATAAACTAATTGCTCTAAAGGATTTTTTTTGTCTTTTTAAAAAGTGAGAAAATGGTTGTCAATGTCCTCACTGTATGTAGAAAACAAACTCCAGCCATGGGCAGGTAATGGGCAGTAACAGGTGGGTAATGGTACTCCCCAGATCTCCACCACTTCCCTGCTTCCTGCCCTCGCTTTTCTAGTTAGGGTGTTTCCAAAGTTCCAGGGAGGTATCTCAGCACAATTTAGTCCACGGAATTTTGATACAGCCTGAGTTCCACAGGACTTAATGTAGTCAGGATTTATAATCTCTTCTCCTATTTCAGCCATATCTCTACTGCTTTCTTTATTATACTTTTTTTTTCAAAGTCCAATCTCATACACGGCTAAATAAACTAAACCTGGTTTTACAATAATCTTTATTTCTTTGATCATGGTTTCTCAGGAAAATGGTTTGGACTCTATCTTATATAACAGTGGAATTATTCTACATTGGATTAATTTTTATCTGTGGAAGAATGGAAATTAAGAAATAAATGGGGAGAAATATGTGTAAGAAAAATACCACGTACCCAATTAATTCTGATTTTCCATGTATCTTCTCCTCCTGTTGACTGACTTTCTTTTATTTACAGGAAATCAAGGCAATGTTTTTAAAGTGTTGTTATATGTAAAGCTGCAGGTGGATTATGGAATTAGAACTCCAAAAGGCTCTTTGACCTGCTGTCAGTAAAGACACAGGCACTTTGATCTGAAGTGGATTCATGCATTAAGTTTTCCTGGGAAATTCTCCGAACTTGCTGAGTGGTATTTCATCATCAACAGAACTGAGCTTGAATTGGCTTGGCTAAGATGCTTCCAAGAATCTAACTCACTACAAAACCCCATGAAGATTCCCAAATTAGTCTTTTTCTGTCTTACTTGAATTCCTTTAAGCCAATATGCTTATAAACATATCATGTGTTTTTCAAAAAATGGTTCTGCTTTTAGGCAAAATGGGGTGATTGTTACTAGATTGTCTTTGTTTGGAGTCTTTTGTTGAATTCCTGGTTGTTCTTCACTTTGTTTTCCCCACATTTGCCATCATAACTGAGGCCATAAGCACAACATTCCTGCAATGAATCAAAACTACTTAGATGAAAATAAAAAAAATGTTTAGGAAATTATTCAAATTAACTGAAATTTTGTTGATTGAATATAGATGAGAAATGATTACAGGTTAATTTTTAGTACCAAGTCTGAGTGGGCAGCTACACATTGCAATCAGTTGGAAAGAGCAAGCTCCTCACCTGGCATTCAGCAACACCCTGCTGAGTGTGCCATCTACCATCACCCTCTTTCTGAGTCACTGAACGTTCCTGGGAACTACCTGAGTTTTGGAGGCACCAGTCTCACCTGTGTACTCCATAGCAAGGGGGTCACACTTAAACAGTGTCTTTGTCCTTCTGGATTAAAGTTCAGAAAGGTGTTTCAGGGCCAAACTCTGGTTTTACTGGAAGTTAGATCCTTACAGATAAAGGTATTAATAAGTGCACAACACACGATCCCTGAAGAAACAGTGGGGGTCTATTTAAGTGAGGGAATGTTTCCACAGTCAGATGGTTATGATTTATTGCCACTGGAAAAGAAAAGGTGGGAATATCCCACTCTACCTGGAAGATCTGCTTTTTATGTTGTGTAAAATTCTAGCTGTATCATACAAAGATAAACAAAATTAAAACAAATTAGATACAGACAACTGGTCAACTAGAGAAATTATTATTACAGCTAAACCAAGTAAAACAAAGCTACTAGCACTGTGACCTGTTGCTAGCAATGGTGACATCATGTCACAGGGCTGCAAGGTTGCTTGAACGTTTCAAGCTTTGCCAAAGCATTCAACACTGGCAGCTTCAGTGGAAGGTGTGAAAAAAACTGAGCTAGGAAAGTGTGAGATAATTATATTGCCTTTCCTGCAAAAGTATTATAATTTCCTTAAGTAACATTCATGTTACTTCTAAGACATGGCAACCTTTGATGTTAATATTAGGACCTGTCACATTTTACCCGTACCTCCTTTCCTGAAGTCTTATGTGACTGTAACTCTTGATAGCACCTAACATTTAAAGGTAATTATGGCTTGATCAGTCTGGCTCAGTAAATTGACTGTGATTTGCTCTTGTATTAATTAGTTCCCTGCACTCTTCATGTGGGCTCCAATATTCCATTTTGAAAGTGCATCAAGATAAGCAAAGCAAAGCGCATGCTACATAGCTGTATATAAAATTCTATATGCATATATGCCATATAACCATATCTACCTGGTTTCTGACACTATAGAAATAATAAAACATAGCACCAGTATAAAATAATTTAGCTGATGTCATTTTATTTTTATGCCTACTTGAAAGCTACAAGGATACTAACATACAAGGAAGTAAACTTACCTCCTTGCTAAAATATATCCATAAAATAAAGTCAGGCCTAATAACTGAAACTGGTATATAACACCATTCAGGTAATAATGTGTCCAATTCCTGGAGAAAAAAAATTAAAAACTTTTTTTGTAGTTAAGTTATAGATTCTATGAAAAATATCTTTTAGTTTCTTTTTTACCAGAAAACTTACACTGTTTGTAGTTATTGATTTCTCTCTTGAGAATTTTCTGACATTTCTATGTTGGTCTTAATCCTGAATCTGTAATATAGGAAATTTTTTTGATAAGGTAGTTAGCTGAGAATATCACCATTTTTTCTTCTACAAGAAGAAATACGCATGTGCAAATGAAGATATTGATAAATGTGATGAAAAGAAAGATATGACATAGCATGGTCTTTTGTGATGCTAGTAAATAAACAATTTAGTTTTATTTCCAGGCAGATGGATAGAAAACACTAAATTGAGTTTATGAGCACAGCTGATTAGCCATATTCAGACTTTACAATATTGACAATTTTAATTAAAATATTTATGTACAATTATAGGATTAATACAAATATATTTACTAGTTATCTTTATTGCCTTCCCTTCTCATAAATTGTGGGGGAACAGGATAAGAAATGAAGTTATTGCTTAGAGAAAATCATAAGTTTTTATTTTGTTAAGATGTATCAGCAAGCGAAGCTCATTTATGGCTTACTGCAGTTATCGTACTGATTCAGTAACTTTTGTGTATGCATGAAAAGACTAAAACATAACTTTTCCTATTGAAGGCACTAAATGTCTGCCTTAATGTAGTAAGTCACATCCAACAGATAATCCATCTTTTCACTGCTTACATTTGAACCAATACTCAAGCAGAAACATGAGAAAGCTTCATTTGTTTTGGTGAGCACCTCCTGGTTAGGTTTTTTCTTCAGCAAAACATTTTGACACCAGGTTTTCATTTAAGACACAAATGTAAGTTCCATATCATTGTGATTTGGGACAGGTATTATTCTATTTCTAATTTGTTTCTATATGTAATTTAAAGTACTAAATTTGTATTTTGGTCCATAGCAACTTCAGGGTTTTTATCATGCCATGAATTAGTGAGTAATTTATATATAACTACAATGGATATTTCATTGAAATTAACTCAGCTCTATTCCCAAAAAGATTTTTGAAACAGAATGCTGTGAATACACAACAACTGCTCCAAATTATTGCAGTAAAATGAAAACCATTTTGTCACAGTATGAAAAAGCGATGGACAGTTGTTTCTTGAGTGTTCTTTTCATCAAGCTATTGAATTTGGCTTTGAGTCATGCTGATTATTTCAGCAAGTTAAAGTAGTTAAGTGAGAAACAAATCTCTTAAACATATGGCAGTTTGGATTATCATATGAAAGCCAGGCATGCCAAAGATTTGGAGAACACTTTGCTCTAAACAGACAATAAAATGAAAATTAAATGCCAGTTTCAAAAACTCTACTAAGAAGATACACCTTTCCTGAGGGTGTATGTCAAAATTTAGGAATCATGTAAACATTTCTGATTTTACCTTTATTCAAAACAGTGGTTGAATGTCTGCCTTTATAATCGATAGCTCATTTGGTAAGCTCTGACAGCCAGAGCTGCTGATACAAGGGAGAGGAGGAGAGGGGAGGGAAGAGCAAAGGAAGGCAAGGGCAAGAGCAAGAGCATTGTTCAAGTTCCCTGTTCTTAAAATCTAACCACCACTTGCTTTCTGTGGAAGAATTTGTGCTCATTGTCCAGACAACAGCCTGTGTATTTGTTTCCACATATATTTGGTTTGTTTAATTTGTGTTTAACAAGGAATAATCTATGAATATGCTTAAACTCTGAAGCTTAGCAATAAAGTATAACTCCCTTTATTTGAATTTCAAGAGTGGGATAATATGAATACCTGAGATCCCAATTGCTGCAAAGTACCAGAATGGCACAAAAGTCCTGATTCTTCCAGAACAAGTATTTAAGCATACCAGGAAAGATACTTGGATATGCAAGCTTTGAAAGCCTTGTCTGGAAGATGGAAACCAGTCCAATAGAATTTCTAGTGATGAAGGTACATGTACATGGAATCTGGCTGGACCTAGAATTTTAACAGAGAAAGAGTATTTTGAATTAGTATTATAGGGAACTATTCCAATAATAGAATTCCAAGCTTTGAAAATAAGTAATATATGTAAAAGTTTACTCCCATATATTTGAATTTTGCTAATGGATACTGATCAGGGGTAGGTGGCAGAAGTAATCAATAGAGGCAATGAATTTTTTATTTGTATATATAATTACATAATACCATTGATATTTCAAATACTTGAGATCTTAGTGAAGCAAGCTTGCACAGGAATTAAATCTGTTGTGGTAGGTAAATATACAATTCAATCTTTAATCATAATTTATACTATCTGCATCTGTTAAAAATTTCTCTAGATTTCATTTTTGCTCTTGGCTGTTCTACTGCATGCAGAATTATCTTGCATGACATCAGCTGTGGAGATTTTTACAAAGTTTATTTCACATTGCTGAAGGCTCAAAAAGAGACATAGGTATGGTGCTATAGAATTAATACATGTTAGGGGTCATAACTTACCAGTTACTGTTTGTTTGACATCCATTCCACAAAAAGTATATTTTTTAATGGTTAAGAACAAAGAATAAAACCACCATAGTGAAGACAGCATCATTAACAATATTTTGGAACAGAATGTAACAAAAAATGCACCTTACAAGAAAAACAACAGGAGAATAACAGGTAGCAGAATGTCATTACCCTTTTTGGAAGATGGCCAGCACACCAAATTTGGTGTATATGTCCTCCAAATGAGGATAACCTGTACTATTAATTAATTTCCAAGACAGGTCTGAGCTGGCTTTGCATTTTGCGAGTCTTACAAAGATTTGTTTTCAGGCTCTTTTTCTTCCAAAAGAACATAACATGGCTTTCTGCAGAAATGTTTAACAATATGAAATCATAATTTTTTGGGGTTAGGCCTTTTATTATTTTCAGCCTACTGAAAAGGATTGTTTTGTCATTTTTGCACATTTTATTGTATCAAAGGAATTTTTTGCATGAAAAAGAAAGTGCTGTAATCAAAGTGTTGAAACGTCTATTTTTTATAAATATTACAAATATTGCCAAAGCGTTCAGCTTTTGGTATATTCCTGTGATTATTTTTCTTCAAAAAATTGTTGCTTTGGAAAACTTCTGATTAATTCTTGTTCATAGAAGCCATTTTTACACCATTTTAACTTGCTCAAAAACACCAGTTAATATAATTATAAGTGACTGCAAATATCTTCCTGGATTGTCACTGCCCCTAAATTACCAAATGATACAGATTTAAAGGCAATAATATTTTCTTTTGTAACACTAATTCACCTTTTTCATTCAGGATTCCTATCTAATTCCAAACTACCTAAATTATGTAGTTCCACCTGTAAAGGTGTCTGCATGCTTCCTGTTAATTTGTAGTCAAAAAAACGACACTGCCGCTGTTCACCAGTACATAAGTGCCTCTCCTACAACTCTGGAAATTCATTGATGACCCTACTTGCTTCTTTTTTTCCCATCAAATTCTCATTCAACTTTTCAAATCCATTACAACACTTTACAACTTTTGAAATCCATTACAACACTATTACAATCCATTATAATGATGTAAATCACTATAAGATTTATTCCTCTCACTCACTTTATCAGAGATCACATCTATATAAATATGAGATTCTGGCATATATAAATATGAGACCAGCAATCAAGGCATCCTATTTAACTGCAGAACCCACTCAACATGGAGAAAAAAGTTACTGTCTCTTGAGTAGACTTGAGAGCCACACTTTTCAAAGTGATTTCAAAAACAATTGAAACAATTGGTAGTACTGAGACAGGTTGATAATTATTTGGGTCAATCATATAACCAGTTTTGAAAGCACAGATTAGCTTCAATGTGCAACTAAAGAGCAGGAAATGAGGGGAAAGAAGACTGAAAATACATTGGATTTGTAAAGCAGCTTCACAATAGGATAAATCTGAGTTTTAGAAATAAGCAAATCTAATGGCAAAAGCTGTGATGGGCTTGGATCCTTTGTTGTGGCTGCTATCTGTAACTCCTTCTTCTGCTGATGAGCTTTACTCTCCATTTCATTCTGCTAGCCAGCCATTCAAATTTCCTTTAAAGAAGGAAACAAGAAAACAAACAAACAAACCAGATGTCAACTGGATCTGCATCTTCATAGCTGTTATTTTACAGACAACCTGCTTGAAAAGCACTGGATCTGACAGACTATAATATTTTTGTATTTTCCCTAAGTATGCAGGGACAAAATTGAATGTGCTGTTTTTATTTCCTGTCCTTCCTAGGCTTCCTTTCCTTGTAATTCACATGTAATTTTCTGATTCTGGAAAGATCAAAGACAGAAACAGCAATCAATTTTATTTGTCTTTTTGTTCAATATGCATGTGGCATATTTTTTTTATTTTCATGTGGCTCAAGTACTTGTATGCAACTTCTGCTGTCATAAGTTGAATTCTCATAAAATGCTTCCTGCTGAAATGTCATGCTACCTAGAATTCAACAGCAAATAAATATTGCTGTCTTCACTAATTTGTAACAGTATGAGTTTTAAATCTTTAGCTGCAGGGGATTTATTAGGATTGCAGTTTTCCTCACTCTTCCTTCAGGCCATCAAGATGGGTCAAAACTGCAAAAACCATATTTTTCAGAATTATTGCAGTTGCTGTAAATTCCATTTCTTTAAGTCCTGTCATATAATACAGCAGGATTGTGATCAGTCAAAGGTTGGAGGTTGGACTACATTATTTTAGAGGTCTTTTCCAGTCAAAATGTTTATGTGATTCTGTCATGAGAGCAAGAATCCAAAGCTATAAATAAAATCAGAAGCTATCCATGAAGAGGTTTTAAGCCTAAAGTGAACTAACTGGCTTAATTGATAATGTCATTGCATTGTGACTTTTAATACCTGACAGATTCTGAAGCACAGTGTTGCTAACAGAGTTGTGATTTACCACTGCATTAACATGATCAATTTCTTTTAAATTAATGAACATTCTTTGGGGCATATATAAGAAGGATGTGTGCTTTTAATGTGTACATGAAGATTTTCTGCAGAGAAAATCTGCACTGTTTTTTACTTCATATATTTTTATTGATTTCCTGCCAACTCCCATCTTCTTTTAAATATATACAACTCCTGTAGCGTGTTCCAGAGCAGTAAAACTTTCCTTCATAACAGAAGGCATGTATTAATGAAATTTATATTTTAGTTCTAGAAAATGTTAATATTCATTGTTAAGCAGGTTTATCACTTCAACCTTATCACTATCACACCCTTTTTTCCTGTTGAAATAATTATGAAGTGCTTTGTGGCAGTGGGTCACTGTCAAAGTTATAATTGTTTAATGTAAACGGTTTGTTCCATGTACCCCACTATCCCTATTTACTGCTTTTGTCAATCAAACTGTTACATGACCCTTCCCCCTCCTCCCCTCCTGTCTGTCACCNAATTTGTTCAGGCTGCCTATGTACACCTTGGTCCTAGGCAACCAAAATACTTTCAATTAAAACTGTGTTACAAAAGAGAAAGTCAGGGAAAGGGTTCAGAGAACTCCACTGAGGCCTTTATTGCACCTGGAAGAATATTATGCAAATGTTTTGAGACTGAAAAGTCACCAGTCACTTTGAAAAATCACTCAGTATTAAAGGCCTAAAAAGAACTTGAAATTTTCTCTAAAAGAAAGGAATTTTTTAAAATTCTAATTTTAAACAAATTTTAAAATTATAAAAGTTTTAAAAATCTGAGGGACAAAATGTCTCTAATACATCCGTTCATTCCTTCTTGTTGACATTATCTTGACTAAAGCTACCTTTGACTGGGCAACTGCAACAAGTGTCAAGCAACTTTCATCTGTAGAAGGATCTTCCTTCAATGATATATTGCTAGAAGGAAGATGAGGAGTATAAATGACTATATGTGAGTTTGCTTCAAGCTAGGATGGAGCCTTTTTAGCCATATTACTCTCCAAATTTAGCTCTCAGAAAAAAAAAATAATTGAGAGACAAATCAATCAATGTGAAGTTCTGTAAAGTGAACATAGGTCTGTTGTGTTAGGTAATTTATTTTGTGTACATATAATTCCAACTCTTTTTTTTTACAGTCCAAGACTATTTAGAATTATTCAATAAATGCATTGACAAGGTCCTCCACTACACCCTGATGCATAACATTTCCTTAAGCAATTACTTGACACTTCATAGGATAGGATATAGATCCCTACTGATAGGAAAAGTGGTAATTTTGCATACCATTTTGAACAAAAAAAGTCAGCTCCAGTACAATTATGAATCAGAGTTTTCAAGATAGAGATACATAAGAAAGTCTTCATAATTTTTCGCTAGAGCCTGATCATGTAGAGAAATAGTTTATCCTCCAAGTGTCTGCTCCAAGGTTCATCTTTAGAATGTAAGAATTTAAAAAATAAAATAAAAATAATTAAAATAAAATAAAAGTTACTCTTTCTAAAGTTGAAATTAAAAAGTCACCATTATTTCCTAAAATTTAAACACTTACCTTAGAGTTTTGATAACTAAAAAGTTTGAAAACTTCAGTAATTTTGGGATTTATATCTGCAAGATAAATTCTTTGAAACTCTGAATTTCATAACCAATATGTTTTTGTTGAAATAGTTAGAAAGAAAATGTATGAGACACATTCTGTAAGAGCCCAGCTTGGACTCCAGAAGAGATGAATAATATTAATAGGCCTAAGTAAAAGATTTTTACCCAAAATTACTCTAATTGCAAGGTCATACCTTGTCTGTCCAAAGTTCTTGACTGAGAATTATTTATTTTGAACTTTCCTTATAAAAAGTTATTATATGTGAATAGAGAGTTTCATGCATGTACCAGTAGGTCTGCAGCACGAAGAAACTTGCTTTCAGGTGTTTCTATAGAGACTGATATGAATAAAAATTATTTCCTGAGCTCAGAGCTAGGCTGATGTTGGATTCCTTTCACTGACATTTCATATAAGGGCTAGGGATGTGGATATCCATGTTAGTAAATGGAAGTCAGTACAGGCAGGGGAGCCTAAAACACATGGCCATCTGCTTTAAAAAAAGGATGGATTCCTACCCCTGCTCCATTGACTCTACTGTCACGATCTGTTCCTATTAAAATGTGAATTTAGATAGCTCCTTGAAGGTAAACAGGGCGCTTTTTTGACCAGAGTGTCAATTCAGCATGATCTACTTTGGAGCGAGCTGACAAGTATTCTGCACATCCTTGGCTGCACTCACTTCCACCCCATGGATCACTGTGCCAGCTTGTACGTCTGATTTCCACACAAACACTGAAATTTCAGTATCTAACTTCAAAATGATCCCCGTAGTGCGCTTTTTTTTTTTTTTTTTAATAAAGTTCATTTTTGTCATACTATCTAGTATGGGGCTGGTTGAAATTTATGCTGACAGCAGTTTTGATAGGACAGGGATGTTTTTATTATCATTGAGCAGTGTTTACAGAGTCACTGCCTCACCTCACCAGTCAGGAGATTAGGGGTACACGAGGAGCTGGGAGGGGACACAACCAGCAGAGATGATCCCAAGTGACCAAAGGGATATTCCAGACCACATTGACATCATAATCGGTGTATAAGGTAGGGGAAAGAAGGAGGAAGGGAACCCAAATTTGTAGTGATGGTGCTTTTCCTTCCAAGTCACCATGGTGTGCAATGGAGCTCTGGTTTCCTGGGGATGGCTGAACACCTGCCTGTTTGTGGGAAACAGAGAATTAGTTATTTTTGCTTTTGTTGTTTCAGTGGCTTTTGCTTTACTTCTCAAAATATCGGACTTTCAGCCCTTTTACTCTTCCAATTCTCTTCCTATCCCACTGAGTGAATGAGTGGCTCTGTGGAGCTTATTTGCAATCTGGGGTAAAACAATGACAATCCCTCTCTATGGATTTGATCAATTGCAATTACATACATGCAGAATAATGTTTGACATGCCCTAAAGCATCCAAACCCAAAAAT
Source organism: Pycnonotus jocosus (assembly GCA_013400435.1). NCBI lineage: Eukaryota > Metazoa > Chordata > Aves > Passeriformes > Pycnonotidae > Pycnonotus > Pycnonotus jocosus. The sequence continues at coordinate 33,911 of VWYP01010629.1, forward strand.
CTGCACACAATTGGCAGAAGTGACAAAAGATTAAGGGGAGTCCTATGCCACTCTGGAACAACAGCTGGAGGTCAGCAGCAGATATTTCAAATGCATCACACATCTGTGTGTGCATTTGCATTGAATCCCACACATCTTAATTTGAAGGTGGAACACATCCTGCGCTCAGACAAACTGAATCCCACAGCACATTTCATTCTTTTTAGATTGTCACCCTACAGTTATGAACTGCCACCTCACACACTTCTTTCTTTTTTTACAAGTGAATGACAGACATGGCATTTGTCTGAATGAAAAATAAAAGCAAATTTTGGAATATCAAAACTTTTCTTGAGATAGATTTTTCTTTCTCTGCTGTGTTCTAGCTAGAAAGAGGATTCAGACACAGCAAGCACAGAAAGTAGTTTTGTGCAAAGGAGAATAAAAATAAGGGTTGTGAGGCCAGCATTAGGCTGTTGCTATGATTTATTTTAACACTGAAATTCTCCAAACAATGACGCTGTGCCAACTCTTTCTACAAGCATTTATTTAACACTATCAGAAAATTGGTCCTTGCTATTTACTCTGAATTGTAGATGAAGGTTTTTTATGTGGAAAGAGTGAGCATAAAATATATGAAAATATTCACAATTTGTGTTACTTAAACTCTGCTCTCAAGTAACTCTTTCAGTCTTACCTGAAGCAGCATCTCTTCCAGACTCAGGGTGACAGAAATTATTCTTTTGGAATTTTAGGAAATTACAGATTTTCTTCACATTTACTCAGAAGTTTAAATTTTGCAATCATGCCATAATGAATCAAAATATTTAATTTTCTGTGGCTAAAAATAGAGAAATCAATACCAAACCAAATATCAAGATATAAGGTTTATTTTTCACTAACCGAGTGCTTTAAAATCTAATTAATTATATCTCTATTTTTTCATTTTACTGTTTCTTAAAGGACAATCCTGTCTGAAAAATAACTGGTTTTATTGATTTTTTTTTTTTAATTTTGGGGGATATAAATTAGAAGCTTTTATATGCACTTTTGATTTTTTTTTTCAAAATGTTGCTGCTTTGGGAAGTTTTAAATTAGAAATATTCATAAAGAGAACAATTTTGCTAATGTTTGGCAGCTTGGTGATCATCATATTAGGAGGGCTAACTGTACTTTAGAGGTTTCTTGTCTTTCAAAATGGTTTTTTGGGGGGATTTTGGATCTCTCTCAAGGGGAGAAAACAGGAAAAAATGTGAAAAGTGTTAAACCTAGGCCTGATTTTCATTTAATTTAAAAAAACTATTGACACAAACTAAAATCTCTTCAACAATGTGAAGGTAAACTGTTCTAGTCTATCTGAGGCAGGTCAGAGCATACAGATTTCCATCTGTGATGTCAGATTAATATGTTGATTCTGTCAGTTATTATGTTTAATTCTTTTTAAAATACAGATGCTTTGAAAAGTTTTAACTGAGGGTAACTATGAAAATAACCTCATTCAAGTTTATCATATATAGGTGGAACAGCCTCAAAAACAGCAGAATACGAACCAGATCAATTTGGTTTTGAGGTGAAGGTCTGCACTTGGATGCAGATAGTGTCAATTAGCTGTTAAAAATGCAATGTACATCTTTATGAGTCTCCACATTTCATGTCTGTGTGTGCTATACAGCAAAGCAGAGCTAGAAAGTCATACTCCACTTTTTGCTTTTGTTTTTGAATGACAGAATTATTTAGCCAGGTTTGTCACCTGATTTCCAGCAGAGTGATTTGGGGCTGCTGTTTTATTGCCTGAGCAACCACTCAGCCATTTCATCTCTCTGCAGCTCCATCTGTTATAATCTTCTAATGTCTGTGTTTCTTCATTTCCCTTCTTTGTGGGTGCTTCTACACATCTTCACTATTCTTTTCATTTAGATAAACTAGTAGCCATCACTGGCCACAGATATATTGCATCTTCATTTTCCATCTAGAAAGGCCCTACTTATACAGTACTTTGGGTTTTCCATTGTCTCAAAGATGCTTAAATTCTGAATATGATACAGGGAATTCCACGCTCTTCAAGAATTTAGTGTTCTATTTCACAGTTTAAAAAAAGTTCATTTCCTCTCTGAAGGAGATATATTTTCATTTTGTGATTTGGGGAAGTCTATTTGTGCATCATTTAGCAGCACAGACAGTGTGACACAAGAACAGAATTCTCTGACACTAATTTATTATCCTATTGCTTGAGCAATCAGTGCCACATGAGAAAGGGAATAAACCCCTATGAAGAACCTAAATATGCCTTTTGAAATTTTTAGAAAAATGCCTTTTATTTCTCAGACGGTAACACAATTTGGTTTTAGAGACAAAAACTGATAAACCCTGCTGGTTTAGCTGTAGTAATGGCCATTGTCCTGCATGAACTCTGAGCTACCTCAAATTCTCTTGTAAAAAAACCTGTAATTGCTGTCTCAAATTTGTTTCTGAAGTAATGGAGAATGGGATGAGGCACTGCTTAGACAAAACCTTGAAACAGTATGACAGAAATCAGCCACAAGGAATGCTTGGAAGACTCAAGAACTTGAGAAAGTGAACTGCCCTGGCCAAGAACTTGCTGATGGTTCCACTGGCTATTCCTGGTATTGTACTAGCCTACCATCAACAGTTCTCAAGGCTCCAGAGGCTGGTGTTTAATAACTTTCACATTTGAAAACTTTATCTAAATATTTAATCTGGAATAATATTAATAACACTAAAGACAATAGTAATTGCTACAATTAAAGATTTCAGTCCCATGCTTTAGTAAGATAGAAGACATGTTTATTTCTTCTTTGCAGCAGGCTTATACTTGTCTAAAGGATATTATAAAATTGCTGTCTTTGTTGCCTTTCATATGAACCAAACTCTTAAACTTCTCCCCTATATTATGTTTTCTTGATCTTTGACCACTATTTCTCTTTAACAGAATATCTCCTAAATTCTGACAATTCTTGCAGACTTGTTTATTCCAATATTTATTGGGCTGATTATGCCTGTGAGTAGGAAAACCCTTCCACCTATCTTCTGGATGGGGCTCATTTTTTAGTGTTTTAAATCAATTTTTCAGGATCCTTTCCATTTGATTCCTGCCTACAGTGTGCATGAATGCATGCACAGGTTGGTCTTCAGGCAGTAAATTGTCTATCAGGAATCTCCTTGCTGATTTATTCTCTACCAGTTATTAAAATTACAAGGCTGGGGTAGAAGAACATGACACTGACTTCACACCTACAGCAAGATTCACAGGCTCATTAAGAGCTGCTTTAGTCTAGTGGGCCAGTGTCAATAGCAGTGGTGGAACATGGGATTGAACATTAGCTCTCTTCCAAATTGCACATTACTTCCTTTTCAAATTTGATCAATGCTGTTGGGAGACTTAAAATTGAGTGTTATCTTTTCTGTACAATCAGTACTATATGGGAACAATTTCAATTGAATGGAATATCTTTTCCTCCAAAAGAAGAAGTGGAATGAAATTCAACTTAGTTTCAGAAGGATTAAAATATTTAATTTATCCAATATGATTGGAGATTTTTATGACAGCTTGTTTTGGGTTTTGCTTTTTATGGTACATTCATTTATAAATACCGTTTTAATCAAATCACTGGTTTTGAAGTAGTATATACCAGTTATTATCAATCAAAAACCAAAATATCAATTAAAGTATCTGACACACTCAAATGTATGTTTGTCTTTTAAAAGTGATTCCCTTCACCTGTGTGGGTGTTCAAAAAACATGTTGTGGGTTCATTTCATTAGTCTTTCAATCTACTACTATTCTGTGCAAACAAATTGCTCAGCCTGATTCATTTGGGAGATATTCAACTCCCAAAGTAAATAGTCTTAGGTACTCAGGCAAGTCAGAATGTTACAATTTCAGATTTCAGTAGTATGAACTACACAGTCACAATCAACTGGCTGCTAAAATAACATAAAGGTGCTTTTTTGCCTTAAATGCCACTTCAGTATACTGTTCAATAAAAGCAATTTGTGCTGTCCATGCTGACCTTTATGTGGTATTACCTGGTCTGCAGAGGAAGTGTGTCTGACCAACAGTTCTCAGGGATGAGAGCACCTGAACCCTTGGATACATCTCCTGCTGGAATACAACCATAACAGCAGATGACGTAGGACTGTGCTCTCTTTCTGCAGATTTATTGATGACTTGTTTAGAAAACTGTCCTTATTGCTCTGAATACTTTTCTAATCTGAATAATTTCTAAGTAAATTTTATACGTAATTGTACAGTAAGCTTTATAGTGGCATTGCTAGTAAGATAGAGGGAAGAGGATAGGAGACAAACCATTATGAAATAAATACCTGAAAAAGAACTATCAAATAAATACTTGATCCTTTCAGGGAGAACAAATGTTTCTGCTATCATAGCTAAATAGCAAAGATTTATTTGATCTCGTAAGCTCCAAAAACTCTGTTTAATTAGAGGCTTTTAATATTTATTATTCCTTTGAGATGACTTTCAATGATACTAGAAAAGAATACATGGGACCAAAAGGAAAATAAAACATGTTCATATTGGTTTTAGCCTTTTTATTTTCTTCCTCATTTAAGCTTTAAAGAGCATATTTCAAACTGCACTTACCTGCAGCGCCAAACTGGTTATCAGTGCATTCACTGTCCACTGCAGCCTTTTCACTCATGGATTCAGTTGGCTAAGCTGATCAGAATCAGCTATTAAAAGTATACCTGCAGATTTTATGTACAGAATTTTTCAAGCATTTAAGCAATTTCAACCAACTTTCTACAAGCATTTAAGATAAACATCATATTGCAGAAGTCCTGGCTGAAGCAAAGCAGGATGTACGATCCTGTTTGATGACATGGTAAGAAGAAAATTATTCTGATAAGGCAGGAACTGCAGGCCCTGAGTCAAAAATTTCTCATAAATTTTTATCCTACTTGATGTTTTCAGCTTGATCCCGAACACCCGATCAATCAATTTCTGTAGTTTTTCCTTCCTTTCAAATACAATTCAGATGAAAGCAAAAAGTTGGAAAGTAAGTAGGAAGTTTAAGATAACATTTGTCATAAAACTTTATGAAATATTTGTCTGTGTTGTTAATCTAGAAGGAAAATGGAGGTTGGATCTCCCTGTGTCTGAAGTTGCACATTGATTCATATATACCTGAAAAACTGAGGTGAAATCTTGACTCTTCAGCAAGGTATTTGACCTTTCGTTTCTCCACTTTCACATCTGAAAACAAGAAAAAAAGATTCCGCCTCCATTTTTGTGTACTAATTTGAAATCTACAGGAGTCATTCCAAATCCTACAGATTATTTTACATCATATTACAAAACACACAGTAAAAGCAGAAAATTGTCTGAGGTGCTTTCTTGCTGATATTTTAAGCTAAGTGTGTGTCCTAAATACTTCCTAGTATTTGAGCACAATGTTGCTCCTCAGGGAACTCTGCTGCCTCTCTGTAATGTTATTGATCCTGTTACAGAAAAGATGTGGCCAAATACACCCATGTTATCTAAAATTTCTTTTCTTTTATGTACATCCTAATCTTCAATTAAACTGTATATGTAATATGCATAGTTAGCACAAATAGCTGAACATTTGAAACACTTCAGTTAATGAAATACATTGGTGCAACATTATTGAGATCATCACTAAGTGACCTCTCAATTCCTTGGGTTTTCTGAAATTTACATTTGCTAAGTTTTTACTGTCTTAGAATCTATGACAGTTCTTGAGAACAGAATATTGTACTGGATTACTTGTACTGAAGTGATTTACTTGTATATTTGATTATTCATTCTTATTACTTTCAAAGTTAATATTGGGAAACTGAAGGCTGGGACTACTCTTGCAGTATCCTTCCATTTCAGGTATGGATTTTCATGAAGACCTTGAGTTATTTTCCTGGATTATAACACCTTTTCTGTTTGGATGCATTGTTTGTAGTTCCATGACAGCTTTTATGGGCCTCATTTTCACTTCTGCATTGTAATTTTAGCTTTGCCTGGTAAGAAGCCATATAATATTCTTGATCTTTTGTGCACTTTACATACAGATAAACTGTGAGTAAAATAAAGAGCCAGTCATGACAAATAATAAATTTCAATGAGCTCCAGTAAAATTGGTTCTAGCTGTCATTCCTCTTAAGAGGGTCCAATGTGCCTATAATGCCTGAACAAGATGAGGTGCTTGTCACTGCAGAGGGCTTACAAACACTGTAATGATCCTTCTGTGATGCCTCTGAGTAATTTTGTGTTTTCAGGGTGACATGCAGTCTGCATATTCTAAGTAAATATATTATAATAACTGCTAACTTTTATATTGATTTTAGAAGCAAAAGAAGTTTCTTCAGCTGGGACAGACACTGTGGAAAAATCACAAATTCCACAGATTTACAGTTTTTTAGGTTTTCTATTTTTTGGAGGAAGCTCTCATAATCCCAGATGAAATATCAGCAAGGTGCAGCTCTATGCACAAAAAAGCAGTGTCATTGAGCAACTTTCCTAATACTAAATAGCAGTTTCTGAAAACAGAAATCCAAAGGGTTTCTCCAAAATTTGTCAATTCTGATCAGAATATAATGAAATTACATAAGCTTGTCCTACAATTAAATGTGACTAAACTACTGCACTTGAAAAATTTTATCCTCTTTTTTTTTT
>VWYP01010629.1:40585-73052 GCA_013400435.1 Pycnonotus jocosus
TTTTTTTTTTTTTTTTTTTTGCAATATCAAATCTTCCATACATGACCACCAACAAATTTATAAATATCAGGCAGAATGTATTCCCCAGGAGAACCTGTGGTGTGACTCTGATTTCTATACGAAGGCAGCCTCACATATCTGGGATTTTAAAAAAAGCCAGAATTTTTTCCTGCACTAAAAAATGGATGTGTATTCATTCTGCTTAGACTGTAATTGCAAATATTCAAAATGGATTCTACAAGGGTGTTACATCATATAGACTTTGCATAGACAATCACTTAGACAAAGCCAACAGCCTCAATTAGCCCAATTCAGTAATAAAGTCACAGTTACTGGGGCTTGCAAAATATATAAGGCACTTCACATTTCAAGTACTGAAATTAAACTAACAGAGTTCAGGTGGTGAATAAGATTTACTCCAGAAGTTAAAATCAGGGTAACTCTTCTTGAAAAATAAACTTCTTTTCCTATTGAAATTATTTTTAATTTTTTTCCACTTTTTTTAAATTAATTCGGTTTTACATTAGATATTATTCTGACTTTTTGTTCCCACATTTCTCCAAAACACTGCCATAAGATAAAATCATTCTATAATCAATTTTCTGCCTCAATTTGGGAAAGCAAATGAAAAATCCAACATATGCATTTTAAATATCAACAGAATATATTTTTTTTATTACACTCTTTCAACAGCTAGAGAAAGTTTATTCCTTATTTAAGCAGACCATCTTAATCAACTTAAACAGATGATTAATGTTTTATAAAAGCTTTTGAATTGTTGAAGATGGAGTTTTTGTCCTGTGGAAATGATTGATAAAATTCTACTGTAACATTTGGTGATCCATTCAGCGGGTTTGATCCAAAGGGCCAATGAGCGACTGATAGCAGATGGATAAATCTCAGTGACCAGCTTCCCAGTGCGTGGATGCAGCAAAAAGAAATAGGAGCAATGCACAAAAATTAAAAATAATATTCCTATGTTTCAATACATGTATGGTATTTTGCACAATATTTTATTTTTTGTTCTTATTTAGCTACATTTCCTCTTTGTTTCGACACAACATCTGTTATGACAAGCTACAAAACACCCACTAGATTTTAACTATGGATGCTACAGGTCAGGGCTGAGAACAAACAAGAGCTGGAGTAGAATGTTCTGTGTTCTACTAAATGCTCAAGGATGCAACTCACCCTTTTTCCATGTATAATTTCATTCATTTGATAATATTTCTGCTATTCTAATTAAAGGTTTAAATCAAAAGCATGTTGGGATTTGTTTCAGTTTTGGGGGGTTATTAGGTGCCTTGTTGGACAGGATGTTTTAATCATCCAGCATAGCTTCAGCTTTGTTAAGAATATGAAAACAGAAAGATAAGGAACTAAAATATAATTTGTAGAAACAGATCTTATAAACATGCAAGCATATACCCACAGGTATACTTAAATTTCATAATATTTTAAAAATCAATTACTGAGGGCTAGAAAAACAGGCAAAAAAATGGAGAAAGCTGACTTCAGAAATTTAACTGAATGTCTATTGGAACTAAAAATGAAAAGATATTAGGAAAAGTAGAAAGAAGGACAGCTAGACCTCACCAAGGTTCAAATGCATAACAGTATATTTAATTTTTTATGCTAATAGATTGGGACAAGTAATTTAGAAAAAATGAAATATTAGATCCACACAGATAATTATTCTGATTTCTATAAAGCAGCTACCTAAATAACTTTTACTTTAAGGAAGGAAAATATCTGCCACAAATGTTTGATATTGAGACAGTCTTTCCAAATGACAGTTCCAGGGCTATGATATTACTTGAGACATGTAGGTTAACCTGGTAAGCTTGTACTGGGATCAGACATCTGTAAGATCAGACATCTGTAAGATCAGACATCTGTAAGATCAGACATCTGTAAGATCAGGCTGTGTGCAGAACAGCCTGGAAGCTCACATGAAATTTTGTCATGCCCAACAGCTTGGCATGACAAAATGCCAAATAGGCATTTTGCTGTTTGCTGCTGGGTGTAGCTTGAAAAACTCAATGAAAATTCTTCAAGGACAAATTATCCTACAGATGTTTGTGAACTGATAGAACCTTCAAAAATTAAAAAAAAATAGTATTTTTTTCTATAAGCAATTAGCTGTGTTTGTTCCTTCCCCCTACCAAAAGACAATGGAAGAGCTTGAAATTTAGATGTTAACTATTTTCTGTAAAATATGAACATGACTTCAATGATGAAAAAATATAAGCAGTAAATAGTACATCATGGAAAGGAAATGAGACAGAGAAAACATAAGGCAAAAAGCATGAAGGAAACAGAATAACTTCATAAGTGTACACTGCAAAGGTAATATATACTGATATCAATCTTCTAATAATAGAATTTTGAATGATAATACAAAAATGCAAACATGATTTTGTTCCAACATGGATTAATCAGATCTTCACCTACCTTTCTGTTCTTTCAACTCACAGAGAATTTACTGCTTTTCTGGATAGAATACTAATTTTTTGCTGCTAGAATAAATGCTGTTGCCTGGCTGTTAAAGTTACCCTCAAAGAGCTGTTTAGTTTTCAAAATACAAACCTACCAGATTCAGAATTATATCTTCTGTGAAAGGAGTTAGACACTCCTAGTGCATCCTTCCGCTGAGGACTGTGCACTCCCTTCACAAACAAATCTATTTTAAGCTTGTCAACAGATATTTGATTCAACCATACACAGAAGAATATGTGACCTGAACTGGAAGAATAGGAAAGGGTTGCTTGGAGGAGTTTTAAAAAAAACTTATATGTGTAAGAATAAGATAATAAATATAGCAATAAAATTACAAAATATTTTGGACTTAATTATTTTTTTTCCCTTTTATATTTTTTATTTCACAAAAAGCCTAAACTATGGGTTTCTACTTTCATGTGGAAGTCATTGAAATCTATCTCTGACTGTAGTTGTCTTCAAGTGTGGTACTGATCATAAATTAGACATTTCCAGAACATTATAACAGAAATCAAGTCTTGCAACTGGTGAATTATTTAAAAGCATTAAAACACTCTATTTTGTTTAGATGACACATTTATATGGCTTGTTAACTAGTAAGAGGACCACATCCTGGAAAAATCATAGGTTATTTGAATGCATTATATTTTTTGCACATCTGCAAGCTTTGTGTTGCACCATTATAGTTTTGTTTGTGGCAGTGCTAAGAGGTAAAGGAACATGGGAGTTGGAATTTCATTTAACAGTTAAGTTTCTAAATGTGACTTTATTGCAGAAGCAACTGCAGCTAAATAACCTTAGTGACAACCTGCTGGGCAAACACTCTTTAGGAGACCTGAACCTCATTTACACTAAGGCCCTTTTCTCGGCAGTGGTATGGATCGGGAACTTTAAGACATGGTAAGAACAATTTTAAAGCCACTTTACATAGCCAGAGCAAACCAAGGAGGCTAAAGATAAATAAAAATTAAGGTCCAAGCACTCTATGAGTCAACCTACTTCTCTGATAGAGTAAGCAATTGCTTTTAAAATAAAATATACCAAATGCTTCTGGTTTTAAAGCTTACTTCATCAATGAAAATCTAGAAAGGAAAATGAAAGAAAAATCTACAGAAAAGCTACAGCTACTTTTTTTAGACCAGCTGACCAATCTATAAAACAAGTGGAGGCTTTCTGGAATTGGAGCTTCGTTATGCCCTTTTCTGATCCAATGATTACACTTCTAAGCTCAATAAATAAACATTTAGCTTCTAATAGAAGACACCTTGCTTCACCTTGTAAGACTCATGTAAAAAGTAAGTTTAGAAGGGCACAAATAGGGAGTAGTGCAATACAACCTTTTCCCAACCTCTCTTTCTGCTCATCGTGCTCTATTGGTCATGTATCTTTTCATGCATTACACATCCTCTTTCACAGAGAATCTGCATTATCTGGCAGTAAACAGGGTATTTTATCCCTCATTAAAATGTTTAGCTTTCCTATTTCTTTTTAATATTTTGTATTTTGGTTTTTGTTTGTTGGTTAGTTAGTTTGTTTGTTTGTTTGTTTGTTTGAGAGGGGTGGTGAAGGGGACGGGGGTATTAATCACCAGTGAAGAATGTCGACCAGGTTTAACTGCTTTTTTTGAAGCACCAATAGCTGATTGGATGACAATCACAAAGATCTCATCTTTTCAACAGCTATTGAATGATGAAAGAGAACATTTACTGGTGGCTTTTTTGCCTTAAAACTTTTTGTATTCAAGATTGATAAAAAAAACTTTTCACATTTTTGACACCAGAGAATTATAGAAGTATATGCTTCTTGAATTTAAAGGAAAATTTTTATGAGAAATGTGAGAAAATTAGAACAGTTTCAGAGAATTCATGGTCTTTGAAGTAGTCATGAAATTAAACAGAACAGAATAAACCAGAAAAGATTGGAACAGTGGAAAACAACATGAGCTAGGAGATAAGATCACATTGGTTCATGGAAGAATTTTTTTATTTCTAAAGGAAGATCACAGGGCAAGTGATCAGTGGAAATCCAGTGCCAGTTGTTTAAATAAATGCATGAATTACATCAAGGCCTTTAGAGTGCAGTCATTTATTCATACCATAACTGTTTTATTTAGACCAATTTCCATGCAACTGTGTTCTTGTTTCGTACAGTGTTCTCTGAAAGACAAAATCACAAGAGGAAGTGGCAAACTGAGACCCAGTTGCCTATATCCAAAGATACTTATAAGTTAAAATGAAGAGGAAAAGGTGGCTTCCTCTCATTTGGGGGTGAAAGTCAATATTGACTAAGATCTGAATAAGAAATAGTGAACCAAATATGTTAGGATTTTCCAAGCAGTTGATCTTCATGCAGATAGCGTAGCTTAGACCCCTTCAGACCTCTTGAGATTTTTCTGTGTAACTAATCAGTCTAATGTAAAGTTCAAATAAATTAAGAAAAAATATGTACACTTTGAACTGTTATAATTAGAGAAGTGAAATAGATTTATCAAGACTACTGAAACACACAACAAAGAATTATTATCAGGAAAAACCCATTATTTATGCCTTCCCTTAATGCAACTTATGCCAGTATACTATGTTTTTAATACAACATCTTTGAAAATTAAATAAGGCAGAAATACCTCATGGGCAATATGATCAAATAATACAAGAAAAATCTCATATAAAATAACATGTAATATATGTCTGTTACATACAGTATAGAGACATATCACCTAGTCCATATAATGAACAGGCCAGGAATAATTTTGCATAAAAGCAACATGTTTATAAATGTGATAAAAACTGTGGGAAAAATTATTCAAAAAAAGAATGAAGACAGTAAGTTACCTTAAGACCAAGCACTTTTAAAAAAAAAAAAATCTAATTGCAATAGTAGGAGCCCAAATATCTGTCTTGGAACAGTTCCATGTTGGCTTTCTTGACAATTAATTTGACATATAAGTAATTTGGATTATCTCATTGTTAACCATTCCACCTTCATAAGTCTTTGTAAATGAACATGATGAGACAAAAGGTTTTATGAGGAATACATAATTTCCAATAACATTCTTGAAATATTTTCAGACCTCTTTATGTTCTGAAATTATTTCCTTTTATTTATTGTCAAATCACTTAAAGAGATTTTTATGCAAATATCATAGGTTTAGTTCAATAACTGTCACCTAACAGAGGAGAATAATGGGAATTACTAGTTCTCTTAAATCCTGATGTAGTTTTCCTTTAATTTTAACAGGGAATATTTTCACTCCCTAATATTTGAAACTGACAGCTGTGTACATACCAGCAGTTTATCAATTTATGGTTAACTCAGTTAAAATTAAAAAGTTTGGAAACTTTTCTGAACTGACCTCAGCATTTGTTTGCCCTGCAGACCTCAGTTAATAAAACTTAATCCAGCCCCAGGCTGAAGGTGGTGTGCAAATTGGAGTAGCTCCAGGCATGATGATTCTAAAAACTGCTGGTTTATCATGGTTTCCTCTTGGCCCCAGGAGACAGCCACTCATGGACAGTCTGTGAGAGAAATTGGAAGCTGCTAATAGCAACTAGTGTAGACTTTATGTTTTGTAACTCACTCAGACACTTTCTGTATCAGTATATATCGGGTTATTTATAATGAAAGCTCTATGATTATGATTAAAGTCGTAAGGAAGGAAGGAATAGCCCAGAATAAACAGTTGTTTAGTTAATGAAGATGGGCCAAAGAGCTTGTTATAGCTCTAAAATAACTGAACACAACCTGAGGAAGACTGATACCTTCATTCACATATGACTCAAAAAGTTCAGACTACTCATATTACTGTGATAGATATTCTCATAGACTTTCACATTTTATATCTTTGCTTTCTCCTATCAATTTAAAATAAATGTTATTTTTGCTTAAGAAATACCTCATTTATATTTTGCAATCTCAAATTCTCTGTCAAAAGACAGAAGATGCCTGTGCTCAGTCAGTAATTAATATGCAATTGTGGTAACCAACAGCTATGAGAACTGCAGAATTCTACCCTGGATTTGTGCAGGCAAAAGACATAGGATCATAAAAACAGAGTTAGGGGAGAAGATGGGAGACATGAATTAGGGGAAGTGCAGCAAGTCATATGAATATAACAGATGCAGACAATTATTCTTCTTTTTTGCCTTCCTGGGCAAAGCAGTTCCTGTGATTAGTGAATCTTCTGTCCAACAGGATTGTGAGATACTGAAATGGTATTATTAATATTACAGATATTCCTGATATTCATAGAAACCATCCATGAAAATATCTAACCAAGCTATATAATGTCTTCTTAAGGGCAGGGTTATTAAGTATTTCCTGTTTATCCTCTCTCATCAAGCAGGACACCACTGCTGAATTTTCAGTGTTGGAATTATTTGGAGTGATTGTGGAAATGCAGGACCGAGTTGCTAATATCAGATATCAGTTAAAAAATAAGACATTCTGACAGACAGTTTTGAAAGAAGCTCTATCCTTATCCCAAGTGCTTGTGAGCTGATTCTATAAAGGAAAGACAAGATAATTCTGGATCATGTTGAAGATTGCAAGAGACAGAAAAAGCACTCAAGTAGAGTCTTACAAAAAAAAAAGTTTTCAAGTCATGGACACAGGATCAAAGAAAAACTTAGATTAGAAGAGACTTCTGGAAGTCACCTTCTTCAAATTTCTCAGAGCTCAGCCACCTTCAAAATTAGACCAGGCACTAGAAAGCCTTCCACAGCTGAGCACAAAGTTTTCAGGGCTTGTGATCCTCCAGCTGCTCTAGGAAAGCTGTTCCAATGCTTAATAATTGACAAGTGGAGGAACAGTGCCTTATTGTGCTGCCACTTGTGACCACTGCACTCCATCCTCTTACTATGCACCAAAACCGAGTCCAATTCCAGGTTTTCTAAAAGTTCTGTTTTAAATAGCTAGATACTGCTATTAGTTTTATAGAAGTGTAATTAATTCCTATACTATTTATGCTTATCCTATCCAAGCAAACCAATTAGGTCAATTTTTTTGATTTAGGTTATGTTTTGCAGCTCCCCAACTATCTTGGAGACCTGTCACTAAAATCATTCCATTTTTTTTCTATATTTCTGTTGTACAGTAGCCTCCAAACTGGATAAACTATTGATGAGCAAGACACAAGTGGGCAATAGAGGAGAGTAAGCACAATCTAGACTTGTGGGCTACTTTCTGGCTAACTGTATGGTATTTGCATGGCAAGGTTTTGGTAGTAAGGGAGAGCTATACAGGTGGCTTCTGTGAGAGGTTGATAAAAACTTCCTCCATGTGTGACAGAGCCAATGCCAGCCAGATCCAAGATGGGCCCACTGCTGACCAAGGCTGAGCCTCTGGGATAACACAGTTAAGGGGGAAAAAGTTATTGTGCAGAAGGAATTGCAATCAGAAAAGACAGGATTGAGAATATGTGAGAGAAACAGCTCTGCAGGCACCAAGGCCACAAAAGGAGGGGCAAGAGGTGCTCCAGGAACTGGAGCTGGGATTCCCCTGCAGCCTGTGGTGCAGCCCATGGTGAGGCAGCTGTGCCCCTGCAGCCCTGGAGGAGCACAGGGGAGCAGAGATTCAACTGCAGCCCCTGGAGGAGCACAGGAGAGCAGAGATCCACCTGCAGCCATGGAGGAGCACAGGGGAGCAGAGATCCACCTGCAGCCCACAGAGGAGACCCATGTAGGAGACCCATGCAGTGGTTGTAACCCTATGGGAATCTTGTGCTGGATTTGACTCCTGGCAGGACCTGTGGCCTCACGGAGAGAAGACCCTATGCTGGAGCAGGTTTGCTGGCAGGGCTTGTTACCCTGTGGAGGCTGTGACCTTGTTGTGGCTCTGTCCCTGAAGGGCTGCATCCCATGGAAGTGACACAGGCTGGAGCAGTCAACTTCCAGGAAAGACTCACTTTACAGATGGTCATAGAGAACTCTCTCTGTGGAAGGTACCCTGCTCTGGAACAGGGGAAGAACGAGAGGAGTTCTCACCCTGAGGATGAAGAAGAGACACAGAATATTTGTGATGAATAGACCACTACCCCTATTCCCTGTTCCCCTGCACTGCTGGAGGGGAGAAGGTGGAGAACTCAGGAACAAAGTGAAGCCTGGCAGGAAGGGAGAAGTGGGGGGAAAGTGTTTTTAAGGTTTCATTTTATTTCTCATGACATGATTCTGATTGACTTGGAAGAAAATTAAATTAATTTCACTAAGTCAAGGGATTTTTACCTGTTGTGGTAATTGATGAGTGATCTCTCCCCATGCTTGTCAAGACTCATAAGCCTTCTGTTATATTTTCTATCCCCTGTCCAACTGAGGCAGGAAGAGGTAGAGCAGCTTTGGTGGGTACCTGGTGTCCAGTCAGAGCCAACCCACCACAGTAATGCAGCCCTGCAGTGGCAGCGTGGTTAACCCTGATCACTGCAAGAGTACACAGGACAGACACATTCATCCCAGCCACCAAGGCTCCAGGGACCTGCCTGCAAGACTGCTCCTTTCCTGTACAGTTGCATGCATTTGTTCTGTCTGCACATTTCATTGCTCAGCTTCTGGAGACACACTTGTTCTGTTCCTCTACTGCCTAACCCAGCTCATGTCACACAACTCATCCAAAAAGGACTTGACAGTCATGTCAAGGATGTTAATCAGTTCTCATGTGAAACTAAAGGACTTGGTGTACATTAGAATATTAGTTTTACAGATTTATCTATAAAGAAATTAAATCTTTACTTTGAAGCTAGATGTGCTCAGTAAAAGAGGCAGCAGTTTTTCATTTAACATTCAAATGTTAAATACATGACTAAGAGTAAGTTGTTTTGTTTTTTCTCTTTTTAAATCCTCTACTCATCTAAAAGTCTGTGAAAAAGAAGTATTACCTGGTTTAACAGATTTCGATCTCCTGTGTCATCTGCTTGAGTGACATTTGAGTGAGTCTGTCAAAGGGATTTGGGATTGCACAGAAGGAAGGCAGAGAAGAAGGGCACTAAAGGTTTCCTTGCAGTTCTGATTTCTGGATTGTACAATCAGACATGCTGTTATTTCCTTGGTTGTCATGGTGTGTTGGTACAGCATATCCCACCCCTGACATGTAAATTGTGCAGACTGGTATGCATTCTCACTTAAGCAGTAAAAGCAAACAAATAAGGAACACAAATGAGAAGGAAAGGAGAAAGAAACAAAGTGGCAAAGAAAACTGCTGTGCAGTTTGGACAGAAGCCTCATTTTGCTAGAAACTGTCTTCACTGACAACTAAATCTCTTTGTTCTCAAAGGTATCCTGCTGTTTAGACAATAAAGCTAGAAGACACTCTGTTCCTCTATTCTTTGTTTTTCTTCTTATTTTATCCAAATAAAAGTCAATAAATCCTTTACAAAAATTAGCATAATTTTATCTGTTAATAGTATATAGGACAAGAAAGGCTTCACTTGACAGTTATTCTTTTTAAGTAGATAGAATGTACATGTACCTTCTTCATTATGGTTGATAACATTTGCTGATATAATGCATGATTTATATAAACTCTTAATTATTAGAATATGAATGATCTGTTGGGAAAAGCAGGGGTTTTTTTTCTTATTGTTTTGTCAGCAATACAATTCAGAATATGATGAAGAATGGCTACCAATACAAAAAGTTAATGTTTTCACATTTCTACAAATGTTGTTTGTTAATAAGTTTTATGTCTCTCTAATAGCATTTCCACTGTTCCCAATAAAATAATTAGGGAAATCTTTGCTTCTGAGATCTTTATTATTTTTCATGGCATACTGGGCACACACATATTTCCAGGCAGAGCCTGTTGCACTGATATATTATACAGAATCAATATCCTGCCATGCATGCAGAATAAAATACTTTGGGGAGGATATGAAAACATTTCCATTTACATGATGAAGTAAAAAAGATTTCCAGCAGAGAAAAGGGAACTTACTTAAGTTATAGATATTCTGCATTTGGATGTAAACAAATTAATATGGGAAATAAAGATACATATTAAAGCATAGTTGACAGCTTGATATTTTATATCTGCAAGCTAATATCTAATAGCAAAAATATTTTCTCCTTATTTATTCCCCTTCTTCTGATAACATTTGTGAACATTAATTTAAACATCACAAAAAGCAATAAGTATTATATTACTAGGATAAAAAAGGACATTGAAATAAATCATTTCATGAACAACATAGTCGATAAAACTTGGATTTCAAAGCCAGTGCTCCCCAGATACTCTGAGTGTTTGTCTACACTGAAAGGCTTTGATCTTGAGTAATGCTCTGCAGATTATCCAGCTCCCGTGCTTTATCTTGGAACAAAGGAAATAGTTTCTGCTAAATCAAAATCTGGGGGAGATTTCTGGGACAGGTTGAGATGCTGTTCCTAGTAAACAATAAGGAATGTCAGAGTGCCAGGTTTGGCTTCCCCTGCTTTACAATGCTTTTCATAACTGTTCAGGTAGTCCTGGTGCCTTCAAAAATCAGGATATGGTCTCAGCATCTTTCTGTGTGATTTGATTTGTGTTCATTTATATATATATATACACTCATATTAAACTATAATTGTCATTGGAAGATTACTTGGCTCCCAGGGGCACTGAACTGAATAGTTTATGTTAGATGTGCTCTCATGGAATGTCTTTTTCCTGTCAGAACTTCAGGAAACACTTTTTCCCTGTGAGGGTGATTGAACCCTGGCACTGGTTGTCAGGATCAGTTGTGGTATCTCCATCCTTGGAGACATTCACAAGCTCTCTGAGCACATTCCTGGGCAGGCTGCTCTCAGTGACCCTGCCTGCACATGCATTTGGACAAGATGACCTTCAGAGGTTCCTTTCAACCTCAGCCATTCTGGGATTTTGTGGATAATTGGAAATTAAGTTACAAATGTGATGCAGAAGCACACAAATTTGACACTGGCAGACACCCATCCGACAGCATAGAGGGGTCAGTCTGAGGGGAACTGAGAGATTTTTCCTCAACACAGCCAAAATTAGAGGATCTTTTCCATGTGGCATTGCAAAAGACAGATCCTATGAAACATCTAGTAAATCTGATAACTCTATTTCTATTTGTCCAATAGTTGAAGCTGTCTATTAGCTTTCTAAGTTTGACTGTGAGGAAAGCCCACAGATACACAAACAGTATCTCCCCCCAGTTTTATCACTTCTGAAAAGCAGACTTACAGAAACAAAGCGTATCTTGCTACCATTCCTATCACAGCACGATGCTGGAAGACCAAGTGCTTCCCCACCCCTTCAGGTACAGTCCATCTGCTCTCAGAAATGCTCTCTCTGCTCTCTCTTCTTTCATGGGTCCCTTTTTTTTATTGTGCTCAAGTAATCTCAATATTCTGAGCTGAACTATCCTTATGGAGTCTACACAATTTTAGGTTAACATGAATTGTTTCTCCCCTCAAAGTGGTTATTTTGATAACAGCAGATTTTTATGCTGATCTATCCTTCATTGAACAAAGTTAGGTACTGCAAAATTCTTAAGTATAGCTGTGGGCATAAACCAGGAAACCCTTACATTTCCTAAGCTGTTTCTATGGAAAAGATTTGATTTAACTGGAATGGTGAAAGGCATATCCTGTTTTAATGCAGAGAAGCTTCCAGTCATTCAAAGAAAAGCAACAAAAAGAGCCATCAAAAGCATCAGTGAAAAAACATATTATTTACACAGACCAAGAAAGACTTGTAAACAGTCTTGGAGGCTTTTTTTGTTGTTGTTTTTTCCTCTCTTAGGAATAAAATGTACAGAGTGGGAGTTAAACTAAATATTTAAAATACTTTCTCTAAGGTAAATAATATATATAACAACACAAGAAGAAAAAAATTATGCAAAACCCAAAGCAATGCAAGACCATTATCAATATTTCTGGCACCCTGCCAGTTCATATGCAGAAATCTCCATTCAAGAAGGAATAGGTCAAAATAATTTGCCCAACAATTGCTTTTCAAGAGGAAACAAAGGTAGTATATAAATGCCTTCAATGGCATATCTGTAAGCAAGATTTTTAAAAGCTAAAAAGGACACAATATTTGTTTTCTGCTTTAGAAACATTCTTAGAGCTGGTGGGTTTGTCTAAAGTGGTTTATAATGTTTGATTTATCCTTGTTGTATATAGAAAATATAAAATTTATATGTGCAAATTTTATCAGTGTTACATACCAGCTCATTACCAGCTAATCATGTTAATACAGGCATAAAAAACCCCAAAATATTTAAACAGTATTTGACATAGGTTGAGGGATTTTTACACAAAGAAGATGACATAAAATTGCATCTGGAAATTTGGTTTCCCAAAATATTTTCAAAATTTCTAGACTGCTAAAACTATGAATGTTGCAACAGTTTTGGACATGATTAAAATCCAGCTGTACTTCGTCAATATCAGCCTTGACTCCTTAAAACCAGCATTTCACCTGACTCTATCCATCTCAGAGGAGGCCATCTTATCTCTGCTGCACTGCAGGTTAACTTTAGAATCAACACAAATTGAAATCTCTGCAGAAAGTATCTGGTCCCCCCTTCCTTGTGATGTGTTCATCTTTCTGTGCCATCTATAAAAATAACTTATACTGCATACCTTAACCTTTTAATCTCATTTTTCAAATGCAGAGAGAGTCACAGAGACTAACACAAAGAAATTATATCTAATGGAAGACTCACAAAGCTTGATTTTATGTTCTTTATAACTAAGATGCAATTTGTCAAGTTTGCATTAGTTTTTTTCCATCTTCCAATGGAGGTTTTCTTCTGAACCACACTAGTGCCTACTCTGCCATCACAGTCTGTCTCTGTCCCTTCTTCTGTCTCATTGTGTCATCTGTATCAGATTATACACCAAAAAGAGTCCTGTAATACAGGAATGAGGTATCAAGCAGACACAGAATGATCTCTTTGTTTGGTTTTCAGTGTTAATGGGTCCTTCAAGTTAAAATCCAGAATACAGTTTCTACATTTGAAAATCAATGTTTGAATATGTCATTACATCTGTTAAACGATAAGTGGTGATGGAAGCCATTTGATCAGCCATTTTAAATTATACTGAATAGAGTTCTGCAGTTCCCATTAGAAAGGATAATCTTGTTCTAGAAAGGGAAAGGATAAAATAACATGGAAAGTCTTTTCTTTCACTTAATCTATGACAGCCCTGAAAGGCAGCATGAGGAACCACAATACCTGCTATTGTAAAGCAAGACATGCAGTTTCCTTGAAATGTAAGTGAAAGCCTGAAGCCAGAACAACCATAATGATTATATGACTAAATTGAGCTAAAATTAAATTCTGGAAAACTTTTAAATTATTTTTCATTCCATGTTAATAGAGAATTAAACATTGACTCTGGCATTTGTCCTACAAATTACAAAGTTTTCTCCATGAACAAGTGCTAGATTTTTCTTTACTGCACTTGCTCAACATTTATGAGAGGAGAGAATGGCATTCACCCACTGGCAACTTCAGAGAACTTCAGAGAGCTATCACAGAGGGATATGACATCATGGCTCAGGGTGGGTGACATGTTTTAAATTAAACCTCAGCATGCAGGGAAGAAACCAAAAGCTGAAATTTCCAAATGACAACATAGATACACAGGGCCAAATACTTCCTGCTTTCATTCTGTGCCCAACAGAGCCAAGAAAAATTAAGATACAACAAAGACGCTTTTCATGCTGTCTTTAGCAACTTTGTTGAAGCAAGATTCAGACTAAAAGACATTTAGAAATGCTGTAGATAACATGCTAAAAGTATACAATAAATGTAGTATAAGTGGAAATGAAACTATTACTACATTCACACATGACGTGACCTAATTTGTTCTGAAATCTTATTTGTGCCTTTGTTATGTTTTAATATTTTGGGTTAATTAGTTACATCCATTAGCTTAAAATTCAAAGTATATTTATTTTGAGGTATAAAATACACATTAAAAACATCAAAAATATATTGAAAAGTACAGTAGAAGGCCAGATGTGACAGCTGTGATGGATCTCTGCAGATTGCCTCTGGTGTGGGACCCGGTACAGCACCACTAATTGTGAAGAATCCTGTGGTGCCTTTGTGTGAGAAAATAAACCTCAATGCTCTGATACTCTGATGTCAGATGATCTGTCAGGTTTGGCAGGGAAGAAGAGAGATGCAGAAATCAGAAAAAACCCATAATGTATCAGACTTCCTTTTATTATCATTTCCCTAAATAACATTCCAGACAAAAATGAGCTCTGTTCAAATAGAGCAGTGTGTCCCTGACTGAAATGTAAACGCTTTGAGTAATAGTTGTTTGAGGTTTCGCTGTACTGTGTAATCAACTGCTGATTCCTCCCCACCTTCTTCTTTCATTTGATATTCCTTCTCCATGCACTATGGTGAGCTGCTGTGCCATTCTCTGATGTAGAGTTGCTGGCAAAGAAATAATATATTTTTGCCCTTTAAAATTTTTAATGTTCCCGCTGACTTAAAGATCTATTTTAAGTACAATCAATTGTTACAATAAGTGTTTTAAACATACTTGAATGTATTGGCTTTTATTAAGTGTTACTTTAATCTTTTGGAGCACTAAATGAGTCACATTTTCATAATAGATCAATTAAGTGTGCAGCCAGTATCTAAATAAAAAATGGTTGAGCTTTTCAGACCCATTCTTTTTATAACTTACATATATGTGTTCTCTTCAGATGTAGCTTACCAGCATGAAGAAGGAATAGTACACTAATGTATAAACAGGGGGGGAAATATTAAAAAGCCTTTGCCTTTCAAAGGAGAATAAAACAAATTGATTTCAGGATGTCAAACTACATTGCAAAATGGTTTTTATACCAGAACTTTGTTTTCCATATAGACTTTTTATATTTCTTATTACATAAGTTACAACTCTAATTCTAGGTATATTTTTTTACTTGTCTCTCTGATAATCAGTTAAAATAGTTAATACACTATTTATATTCCAGTATTATCAATTCAATGTTAGTAACTGCTCCATCCATAAAATATTATGGCCCATTTTAAGAATAATAAAACTGATCCATGTAGCAGGAATGTATTTCTATATGAGTATGTATGAGTAAACCTAAGAAACCATCAGTTGGCTTTCCTCCTCTTCTACTCTATCTTGCTACAATGTTCCTTAACAAAATAGGCTTATTTCCCTTATGGAAAATGGTACTGCTGAAAAATAGCACCTCCTTCTACCTAAAGAGGGACTTAATTTAGCCTCTACGTAGATCAAAACAAAGCACAAATAAAAATAATGCAAATGAAATTTAATGAAAGCAAATAATCTGAAGTAAAAATTAATATATTCAAGAGATAATCTATTTGCTGACATTTTCTAAATTAAGGCTTTCTTAACATAACAGTTTGATTCTTCTAAATATTTTTTGAGAAATAAAAGGTATTATTGCCCTCTGGAATTTCCCACCAGCTGGACAATTACTCTCATTTTCAGGACACATTGCATGTAGACAAGCTACATTTCCATAGGCATTATGAGAAGCAAGGTATTAATGACTCTCTAAATATTTGTCTTTAAAAAAATTTCCTAACTGGCATATATTAATATTATCATAGCAAATTGAGGATAACTGCTGCTAATGAGCAAGATCTCAAGGTGGAATAAGTCAACAGAGTTCTGTTAGAACAAATGGCACTATGCCAACTCACACTAATTATGCACACATTAAAGCTAGAGGTAATATATAAAGTGACAGATCTTAAAAGCAGTCAAACTTTCAGTGAATCAGTTTAAATTGATTTACATACCCTGGTCATAAAAAGAAAGCTACAGTGTAATCTTTTAGAGTAAGTCTTTCCATGCAAGCTTGTTTAGCATTTGACTCCACTACTAATGACCCATCATTTAATAATTCAATGTCTATTTAAATCCTATTAATGTATGTGAACAAATGATTATTTGCTTTCATGAGGTTGTCCTCAAAGAGTACCCTATTCTTGAATGTTTTCTCTGTTGTTGCAAAGGTTACAAAATATATTAGATATTAGGTTACAAAATATATTATTAGTTGCTTTCTTGCCTCCCAATTCAAGATGATTTTTACTTTTTCTTCCTTAAAGTGAATTAGAAGTCTTGATAAGACAAAAAGCACACTTCACACCAAGAACCCATCTCACTTTCAGTTGCCAAATAATGGAAGATATTTTCTACCTGAGAATGAAAGCACTGATGATCCAATTGCCTTCCTCTGACAGATTACATTTGTTTTCAGGGCTGCAATATAGGTGTGAATATTGCTTTATGTACAGGTCATGAGTGCATTACCTGAAGTCTTGACAGATTGCAAAGGAAAAGGGATGTGGTCTAATGGAAACACAAAAACTTGAAGAGGAATGTTGGTCACTCACTTCTGAGCTTTGGAGGAAGATGATTGTGACTGAGTATTGGGAGCTGCACCATTTTAATGACAATGCTGTCAAAGAAAGACTGATAGGAAAACTAATTACTTGAAATCACTTATATAAAAAACAGCTCAAAAAACCTCAAGCCAGATTTTGTGAGCAGGTAAATAGGACAAGGGAAAGGAAAATTAGTATTTAAAGAAATTCATGTTTTAATTTTTTCTCTGATAAAAAAAGAACATGTGATTAAGTGAAAAACTACAAACCACAAGATAAGTACAGGTTTTTTTCTCTTTTAATGCATAATGGCAGCCTTCACTATGTCATCATATAATCTGAACTTTGAATTTAGAAAAAAATAAAGAATGTTTTTCTATTTTCTACGTAAAATAGTAGTCTGAATTATTGGAAAGAGATAAAAATCAAATTTGAAACATGTGCGAGATAGGTGAGAGAGGAGAAAGATGATACGAGGAGTTTGACATCAGCGCTATTCCAGTGACAAAATTTTTTCTATACATTGACCCAAATTTTCTCAAACTAAGTTGTTTCTCCAGCCAGAGTGAGATATTACTGAAGTTCATCTCAGGATTTTTATTAGAGTCCTGATGATTTTTCTTTTAACTGAAGAAAAACCCACCAGTGAAATGAAGAATCAAAGCAATAAAATGTATTTTTGGCATAGTACATAAATCACCAAAGGAACCCGGTCCTATAGCACTCAATGATGGTAATATTCACAAGGAGAGGTGCAGAAAACATTTTCAAAAAAGTTGAGACAAATCCTGACTTTTGAGTGAAATTGAGTGTTAAGTAACACGATTTTTTGGTCATTGTTGTTGAGAACATAAATGTGCCTGTCATTTAAAACAAGATTTTATGCTTCTTTTTTTGCACATTGCTTCTCGTCAGGACCCTTGTCTCTTAATCCCGCAGAAATTATAGCAGAAAGGAATCTGTCAGTTTCTGTCAGATGTGATACAGACTTAGGAAAAGGCGAGTAAAATTTTAAAGGTGTGGTGAATTTCAAAAATACTACTCTCGAAAATACAGCTCTCATATTTACATATCATACTGTGCTATGCAAAGTAATCATTAACAGAAAAGTTCAGGGAGGAGTTTCTGATAAAATAGTTCATGATTCCTCTCTAGGGAAGGAGTTGTCAAACAGGGAAATACAGGCAAGGGACATACTAGGCTAGTAAGCTTTGCAGAATACGAGTACCTCCTAGGAAATTAAAACAAGGCAGTTCAGCTTTGGACTCCCAAAGTTCGGACATTTCTAATGTGCACTTTAAATGCTCCAAAATGCCTGAGAATCATTTAAGGCATGGAGATTTTCGTTTTGCTCTGTCATATATAATGTCCATGGCTGCAGACAGAGTTTTGAACTGGGTAAGTAGTTATACATGAAGGAAGGGATTTCTGAAGTGCATCTGTCCCTGGGGCAGAGTGCAAAGATGTTCTAAACACAAATTGACTGTGGGAAACAAGAGGTAGGAAATAATACATAAGAAATATACATCATGGCACTGAAAACACAAATTCTGTTTGGCAAGTTATTGTTCTCTACTTGACATGTCAGAGATTTAAGCAATTGTCCACACTAAAATTAAACCGAGACAATGGTAGGAATATTGTTGCATACCAAACACCATATTTTATGTTTCCTATGCCAAATCTATTAATGCTATTGCCCATTCCCTCTTCATTGATGTCCCCATTTTCTCTGTAGTACATTTTTCACTTGCTGATGTGTTCTACATTTCACAGTGAGCAAAACACGCCTGCATTTCCTAAATTAAGTACACATCTGATATGGAAGAGCTGCTGTCTACAGATAGATAACTTGCTCCCCACAAAGCCAGGTGTCTGACCAGTCAGAGCATTCATAAAAATTAATGTAAATTTAACAGACCAGCATAAAGTTAATGTGAATCTTCTCAAGTTACAACTTCATTTTCGGACTGAGACCTGATTCCTTCCAGGATCACATTTCTGTAGATGAGCACAAACACTTGATTTTTCTTTTGTGACTGTGATCTGAGAAATATGTTCTTGTGATCCACTTTGGAATTTGACTCTTGGCACTTCTCTTCCAAGTACTACCTAATCCTCACCTGAATACTATTTGCAGGAGTAAGAAACCTACTTGCCCACAGCTGACCTTTAATAAAAGAATAAATGTCATCCTTCCCTACTCATTCTGTCCAAACAATCTTTCTTTAGTTAACATACTTTATAAATTAAGTTCAGAAATTGAATGTAATCCCAAATGTCACCTTTAGCAATTTCTAAAAGACATATATTACTCAAACTATTTTTTGCTTGTCTGTTTGAAATATCCACATATGGGTCAGACTCTCAGTTTACCAAAGTTAACTCTATTAAGCAAAGCTACACCTATTTGCACTCAAGTTCTAGCCCACTGAACTGCTGAAGAGTCATTTTTCCAGCTTTCTGTTATTATATACTTTACATTTAGTTGAAAAGTGGCAGGATTTTTTTCTGGGCATAATTAAGAACATAATTAAGAACTGTACTCAGAGAAGGCTATCAACAATTACCCTATTTTATCCTACTATTTAGTGGGCAAGCTGTCATATTTTCATAGGCACCTTGACATTTGCATGAAACATTTTAATCTTCTTCCAGACCTTGTAGCAATGGATCAAGGACAGTAAATGCTCTGTATTAGGCTGCATGGCATTAATGACTGAGGGAGATTCTTTTATTAAATCTAGTAAAGGACATATATGCAGTAAATCAGAAAGCTAGGTTTTTACATGATTTTCTGTAATGCACTGGGATCCTGAATGTTGACAAGAGGTGTTTTTGTCCCCTCCTGATTGCGTATTCTGAAGGTTTATAGCCCATTTCTATATATTTCTACTAAATTGTAGCCTTCATTCTTTGTTCCATTCCAGCTTTCTTAGAGAGTAAGACAAAAATTAGAAGCAACTAAGAGTAGAGCATAAAGAATGAATAAGATGATGAGAAAGCAGGCTTATGACAAAAGAAAACAACTGAAAAAGAACTGAAGTTGGGCTTGTGCAATCTAAACAAATAACAGTAGGTATATGATAACTTTCGATAAATAACAACCATGGATATGGGATTACCTTGTGTAAACATTTGAAGAGTATAAACACAAAAGGTAAAGAAAAATTGCTTATCCTGTTAAGCCTGATTGCAATGAAAAATATTCAATTTTATCTGAAAAAGTCACTAAATATCTTGGAATTTATATTTTAAATACCAAAAGATTTCTATTTAATTGAGAATATACTGAATTTAGAGTATTCATAATGTCTGATAATAATTATGAACTTTTATAAGACAGTTATTTGGATAAAATGTGGACTATCATGATAAATGGCAAATGATATATTCTTTTTATAGATTCCCTGTCACCTGTAATTTATATTTATATAAAGAAAAATAAAATTGAAAAGAAAACCTCTATAGCAAAAGGATGTAAAAAGAATAATGTTCTGTAAAACATCTCCAATCCATAAATTCAAATATGAATTTTGAAATTGTACAGGTAAAGAAATCTCATGTTTTGGAATAAAAATGTAGGCTTTGGAATGTTGAGGGATTTTTTTTTTTGCAGCACAGAGTATAAACATGTATTTGATTAACCTCGGTAAACTCAAATGTATAATAGAAATAGACTTATTTAACAGCGCAGTAATTTTGACTTGTAATAATCATCTAAAAGACATTTCTTAAAAACAGCCCACATTCTTACATAAGGAGCAACCATACAAGATTTCAAACCTTTAAGAGATGCCTATAACAAATCCTCTGAATTCATATTTTAGAGTCTGTTTGAGCAATTGGTCAAGCAACACAGAAATTCTTCAGAAACCAGAGACTACTGTGGAAAACACAGTAACCTAGGAAACACCTAGAAAAAATGGCTAAATACACACCCAAAAAATTAATATGAAGATAAGGATAGCTAGTCTTACTGTATTAGATTATTATGGGAATTAGCAAGTTAAAATTACAGATATTTTAGGTCCAAAGCCATCAAAGACATCAAGTTGTACTGGTGTCTAAACAGAACTAATAAACCAAACTAATAACACACTGTACTTGCAGCTATTCAGAATATCATTAGTGCTGTAACAGTCTGTGCTGTGATGTAGGTCCACTTGTGAAATTTGTACTTTGGGAGTCCTTACAAAGAGAATTTATAATCTGAAATCTAAATCTGATCCATACTTGTACTCTGTCAAGTCCAATTGACCTTTCAGAAGGTGGAAGTCTTTACAGTCAGCTAAAATAGGATTGGATCCCAATAGCTTGAGGTGTCTTCTCTGTCAGATCCTCTTTTCTGTCTTCTAGGAAGGCAGGGAAAGAAAGAAAAAGGCATTAATATTCTACTTCTTAATATCTTGATTTATTATCATTAGACAATTTTCACAGTCAGGAGAAATATAATATATAGTCATCTTCAAACTGTGGCTAATAGAAATAAAGTATGCTACAAGAACTCTGTTTTTTGGGAATATTTACTTTAATGCAAGCATTATTTTGCATGCATTATTGCTGAGGAAGCTAATTCGTGAACATAGTTTGTTTCACAGATGATGACCAAAAAAAATCAATATAATCACTAAATAAATAAAACTACAACGCCATTAGACAAATTGTTCTCTGTTTTTCAATCTCAAACACTTTCAAATCTATTTCCTTTATGTGCTTACATGAATAAAACCTTTGGATATGAGACCGTGTAAGACCCCAGCCTTATTTCTCTGCTTACAAGACCTTTTTTCTCAGTCATTCTTGTTTAAGACCTTCTCAGAGTCAAAATCTAATTGAAAACTTGTGAGTTGTGTATGTTTGCTACAAATAAGTCATGGAAATACACAGAAAACACAAACTGATTTTTCTGGTGAAGAAATGAGGGTACATGCTTAACTGAACAGTGATTATTTTGCAACGTGGTTAAAATAAGAAGTCCTAAATAGTTAGTCTTTTTTTATATTACCATAAGAGCCTACTAATAAACACAGTAGCCATCCCCATTTGTGAGTTGAAGCAAATATTTTTCTAAAACTGTATTTCTACATCTGTCATCATCAAGATGTCTTTCTTTGGAATAAAACACTCAAAGGATGTTTGTATTACCTTTAAGTATTGTTAGGAGTTCACATAAGGAGTCTGCAAGTAGGATGATAAGAATTTGCAGTTCTCTTCAAGATCAATACATTGAACCAATTTTCTTATTAATAATTTCTTATTAATCATATACTGTACAGTTCTTACTTCTGACAAGCTTGGGATTATCAGCTTTCTCCATTAAAAATATTTCCTTATCTTCATCTACAGCGTTAAGAAGATAGGCTCTCCCACCCTAATTAACACCACTGGGCTTATCTACCCTGGTGTGCTGACATGATCACATTCTGCTCTCCATTCCAAAAAACTCTTGTACTGCAAGTCATGCAATTACTGCAATTACTCTTGTACTGAAGTGTTGTAGTGTTGGAAATAAGCTAACAAGTATTTTGTCTGGTCTTAAAAATGGAGTATCCCTCTTTATACAACATCAAGCTAACACAAAAATATCATTTAGATATGCTGTAAAGGTTATCTCACCACACAGGAAATCTGCCACAGATATCATCAAAGACTACTTAGTAATACACAAAATGTGACTTGTGAGTAAAAGAGCACTTAATTTGAGATTAACATAGCAAAATTTAAATTTAAAGAAGGTTTTTACAAGTGCCATTGCACCTTAGTGAGTATACAATCCAGTGATTGCAGTGTACTGCAAGGCTCTACAGTTAATTTCCAGTCTTTCTGCAAATCCTACTGACTTTCAGAAGAAATGTTGATGCAATGAAATTGGTAGTCAGACCACAGAAAGCTCCTGACTAACAGAATTTTGTGTGTCTTTCATAAGAAAGCTGGCAGCATCTCTAACTCTACATACTACTCTTCCTTCATACTTGATTTTTCTCCACAGGTCACATTTATGTGACAAGCCTTACGTATGCTAATGGCTGGTCTGGCAGTGGCAGGGTACACACTCTATGAAAGCTCATTATTGTCTATACAACATAGATAATGCCAGAGGAATCTTTTAAAACCATTTTCTGTGGGCTTTCCCATAATTTCTGTGAAGTCATTAAGCTCACAGAAGTGCAATATGAAAATCATACACAGAAATTGTTAATAAAGTATTTATGAGAAGAAGGAATGTATTCCCTCTGTATGAAAGCCAGGGAAGAATGCCTGATTATGCACCAAAGTGAGTTGTGGCAAAACATTTAGGAATAGGCTTGGAAACGAGCTGCAAATATCAGATCAAGATCAAGTCACTTAGAATCCTTATGAAGAACACACAGAAATTTGGCAGATATTATTTCAGCCTATAAGGTTAAATGAAAGCCACAACCTCCTGAATTTTGGCCACAGAACATCATGGCCTTGTATTGAGGCTGGATTTCACCTTTCCCAATCCTCTTGTAAGTGCAGCTGAAATAAGGTGTGAATAACCAGTCTTTATGTGTTGCTCATTAATTTCACCCCCAAGGAACATACTTTATAAAGTTGAACACAGTATCAGAAATTATTGCAATGCAAAATTTGCTTTTATTGCTATGCTAGCCAGTTCTAAGTAATTTCAATCAGCGAGAGCCAGGAAACCATGAGTTCATCTCAGTGCTGACAGTGACTCCTTGTGTGAATTCCAGTATGTCATTCAAATGCCAATTTTCCAAAGAGACCTCTCAGTTTGAGCACTTTTCATCTTGGGTACCTATTTGCTGAGATTTACCATGACTCCTGGTTTCATTGAAGTTCCTTGATCTTTTATGTTAACAGGGGTCAAATTTTCACCCCTATGATTTTTGTTTAAGAAAGCTGGATTCCCAGTCTCTGCTGACTTCCTCTGGTCATCAGTTTAGAATGTCTACATCTAGGACCTTTCTGCACTCCAGCAATTTATTAACATTTCCATCATGGGGTAAGCAGTTAGAAATAACATCAGCTCTTGTTTTCAGTTACAATAATGAACACCAATATTAAACCCGGTAGCTGGGAAAGCACCGTAAAGTTACAAGACAAAATTATGATCTAGGCAGGGATTTGGCTCTTTCCTCATGAGGATTCATCCCTCTCTCTAAATATTTGTGGAAGCCTCATAGATGTTTATTGCAGTTAGCAACAATAGCTGAGCTACCATCATGGATCACAATAGAACTATGGAATATTCTTTTCATTTAATACCCATAACTAAAAGCTAACTTCACAAACCCAGATTATTTTTTATACACCCCTCTGTATGTTTAACTGTGATTAACTACCTATGATTATATCTGGCTATAATGAAGTTTAATGCAATGGCACAGGAAAAGGAATATGTAATGAGATTTCTTTTTCTTATGTCTGTATACAGAACTTCAGCTTCAGATATCTGTTTTTGTATTTCTGACCTCATAGCCCATCCAGAAAATGTTGTGAAACCCCACTAGAAATGACAATTCAGAATTTATCTCCCAGGTGATTTGATGAATAATTACAGCCTCTGCACACCAAAACCACTCAGTTCAACCTTTTAGCTGTTTGGGGATTTTTTCAAACCAAATTCTGAATGTTAAGTTTTAAACCTAAAAATTTGTGTCTGGTATGTGTTCACTTGAGAGCTAAAGAAAGAGAATCAAATATGCACAGATCTAGTGTCCTCAGTGTAATATGTTCTTTCACAGAACTGAAAATTCATTTGGTGCCTCCAGCTAGCAATGATCTGCCTCTCTGCCAACTGCAAATCATTCTGACAAAATTCTGAAGTTTTGTTTCGCAGCCTTCAATGAACACAACCTTGGAGCAGGGGCAAGGTAGATTAAGAGGTTTTGTGTGGTCTTGCATAACATTTTCCTCCACTATGTCTGGTTTCATATCTGACACCAGACCATCCATAGGCAAGAAAGTGTTAGATTCTATAAATTATTCAGGCATCTAAATTCTATGGCTGAGGTTCTTGGACCCTCTACTCTAAGCACCTTGAAATGGTATCTACTCCCTTCCTCAGACTCAAGCAGATGCTTTTGTATAAGAATCGCTCAAGATAGACACAAGAGTTTAAGTATTTCATTCAATAAAATTGCCAAAATTGCCTGGAAAATCAAGTTATAGAAATGAATCACAAATAAATAAAGTGGGGCAGCTAAGAAGTTACTTGCATGGTTTCTTTGAATTGAGCATAAATATCAGGGGAATTATTGGATTATTTTGGTTCTACCTATTGACCTTCAGATGTCCTGTTATGGCAAGAACACACCAGCAATCACCAAGACTGAAATGGCTTTATTTAAATTGACTAGTTTTGTTTTTATCTGCTCTCTTTATACTTAATTTTTCAATCTACATTTTCTTCATATTTCAGTATGCACACATAATACAACTTTGAATTTCTTTATAAAATTGTGCTTTCTATCCAAATTAGGCAATCAAGCAAAGAAAAGAACAAGTCAGTCTCACAGGATATTGTTTTGATTTATGGTGGTCATAAAATATCAATCATAATTTTAAAGCAATTTCATAAAAATGTTGTTATAATCACCTTTTAGAAAAGCTGAATCACAATGATGGAAAAACACATGAAAAGATGATAAAACTGTTGTCTATTTTCTTAAAAATTGATAAAAATCTTTGACAGTCTCCCTATAATTTGTTTGATTTTTTTTTTCATATAAAGAACAGCAGAATGAAAACTGCATAAATACAAAGACCATTATGGGAACTTAAAACCCAAGGTGCTAGTAGAGCAAGATCATTCCCATCTCTCCCAACTCTGTTTTCCACACAAATGAAGCAGCCTAAAAGACTCTTGTAGGTTACCAGCAGAAATAGGTTTACTTTTCAAAAACCCCATATTTCTTCAGCGTTGTCTCATTCAAATTTGTGGTAAATCCTTCTTTTGAATACTTTTTGTCAAGTTTTGAAGAATGAGTGAACAGGCTAGAATGTTTTTCTTTTAATCTCTATAAAAGATACAAATCCCATGAAAGGACATACGGTGAATTTCACCTGCATCATCTTACCTAAAATAAGATTTAAAATTTGTCTTTAAAAACATGTTTTATATCTGCATTCTCAGTGATTGTGTGCTCTGTTTGGATTGGATGCTGTTTCAAGAAAAAAAAGATTCAGAGATGATGATCTCACTTCTGAACAATAGTCCAGTTAAAGGGTAAAAAACTTAAATATCTGCTTCTTGTCTCATACATTTTTTCAATATCCATGTTTTTCGTATTAATTTAAGAAATTTGTGGTATTTGTTAGAATAATACCATCACTAGCTGTAGCAAGAAAAAATGGATTGAAAATCTTTCTGAAATCTATTAGGCATTGTATTTCTTCATTGTTTAGCCTAGTCTCCTGTGTGACAATATTGAGGTACTGAAAAGTAACCAGATTATTACTGAGGTATTTTTATACTATTGAACACCCAACTATGTGTTAAATCCATACAATATTTTCAATACGTTTCAGAGCCCAATATATTTTCACACTTCAGTTTTTTTCATTTGATTCATAATAATTCAATCCCATGGAGCAGTATCACAAACTCAAATCTGCTGATAGAATCACCCAGGGCAGATTCAAAATTCATAGGACATAAATGATCCCATAATGATGAGTTGAGTGTACAAGGAAATCTGTCAAAATGCATGTGCTTAGGAGACATTATTTTTTAATAAGTGTAATAACTAATTCATGAATATCTGTTGCCTTTGGCTCTGGTGGAAATAGTGATAATAAGTATAGTATGAAAGAAGAATAAGGAAAAAAAAAGCTATACTAAAATAAAGAGAAGTTATTAAAAACCCCAAAACATATTTATTCATCCCATAAATCTACCAAGTGAAACAGTGAATGTGTTTCAAGCTAGATTTTCTCAATAAAGTATTTTTATCAGAAATTATAAAAGTACATGACTGAAGTTACTGTATTCTTATCCAGACACATCCAGCTCAATTAAGACAAGTTATTTTCTTTTGGTTTTTAAGTGACACAGTATCAGACTTGGACTAAAATATTTTTAGATTTGGTCTGTGACTTAGGTCACGTCAAACTTAAATGTTTCACAACAGACATTTACTCATTATTTTGATTGCAAATAAATTAGAATAAATAGTGCTTTACTTTATTAAAAAATGAATATGCATTTTGAGATGTAGAGCAGATTAGAACATGGCAGATATTTCTGTGTACTGTGGCTGCCAGAATAAAAGCAAAAAAGCTTTATTGAGTTAGTAATGGCAAATTTTTGGCTTGAATATATGTTGCTAAGAATATAAAAACAAGATAACAATCAACATACATGGAATTTTTTTATAGCCATTTTCTGTAGATACTACTGAAATACTAACTTTGTGTCAATAGTAGTATTAATTTTACTGCTAAGGACTGACTGCTAGAGATACCTTAGTAAGCGAGAAAAATGATGGAATCAATAAAGCTTTCTAGTTTTACTTACAGTCTTATGAATTAAAATTTGTTTGCTCATGGAACAATATTCAGATTTAATGAAAGTAATAATGTTTGAACTTTTTTTTTAATAAATAGGAAATACTCTTTAGCTTACAAGATACAAGAAATATGCAGATTTCTTACACATATCTCCTTCATGACAGTATGAATTGCTTGGGTTTTACCTACCTCCTTGTATGCCTGAAAAAAAAAAAGATCAAAATTCAAGCTCAAGTGGCAAGCATTTGATTTTTGTTTGAGACCCACTGGGGCCCCTAATTGGCTGTGAGCAAAAAGCAAGCAGTATGGGTTTAAATTCTATCTCAACATTCTCTTGATTTCAAAGACAATGTGTGCTTGGGGTTTTTTAAGTGGAAAAGCATAAGAAGTTATATTAATATCTACATTTAAAACAATCAGCATAACCATTCAGGTTTGAATATTTAGTGACATACTGCTGATATGCTCCCTGAGAGTTATGAACCAATATCTCCTTAGCAAGGTCACTGTCAGCAAGCACGGAGAATTTGAAGATCTGGTTACCATTTTAAAGTGCTGCTCAGTATATTTCATTTGTGAAAGCAAATGTGTTCTTCCATGAACATAAGTTATTTGCCTATAATAACTATAATAACTATAGTAACCCAATAATGGTTGTTATTGCCATGGATGAAATTTGGATGCTGAAATCCCAGCAAAATCTATGATCAATATTTTTCCAGCCATATTTTTGCTTTCTCCTTATAGCATAGTAGAAGTAGGCACTAATGAACACTGATACTATGTGAAGCTTTTTATGAAGGTTTCCAAGATTGAAGACTTGTTAGATAGGTTTGACAAACTTATTCTAAAAGATTTCTTTTATAAATGCCACTAGTCTCAGGCAAGATAGAAATTTGACAAGTCTCCTTGCCAGATAACATTTATCCTATGATACAGAGCAATTGAAGGGTTTCACTGTTGCCTGTAGGAGCAGAAAGCTAGATTCAGAAATACAAGAGATCTTTTCCAATACAATGCTTCTTCAATTGGAACCTGGAGGTACAGAATTTTCCTTTAAAAATCTATCAAATGGCAGTGAAGGTTAAAGAGATGTAATAGATCACCTGCTCAATATTTCTATTAGAATAGTATTGTTCTTTTGAATATTCTCCTTTGTATGTTGTTCAGTGCAGTTTTAAATATCTCAAGTGTCACAGGTTCCATCACCTCTCTTAAAGGTTCAACTTGCAGGAAAATGGATTTTATGATAAGGTGTCTCTCTGG
Source organism: Pycnonotus jocosus (assembly GCA_013400435.1). NCBI lineage: Eukaryota > Metazoa > Chordata > Aves > Passeriformes > Pycnonotidae > Pycnonotus > Pycnonotus jocosus. The sequence goes on from VWYP01010629.1 coordinate 69,192, forward strand.
CTACATCCATGCCTTTTATCAGTACAGTAGCCATAGGTGACCCCTGTCTAGGCAAGGGAATTAATCAGAATAAAAGCAACCCTTCACAAAAAATTACTAGCTAAGAGACACAAAAAACCTAGTCATGCAACAGCAAGGGTCTCAAGAAAGGTGTCTGATTTTCAGAGGATTCAAAAGTTCTTTAGGCTTACTGAACTAAAATTTTTTACTGATTGTGGGGGACTGAGTGCAATGACCTATCTGATCCTTCTACTCTTAACACATTTGTGCAAGGTCAGAATGCTTAACTCCAGTATTTTCAATGGTTTGTGTTCTTGATTGATGCCAACATCCAATGTCTCTGTCTGCACAATCCTGCATTTTTGAGCAGCCCTGGATTGTCACCTCTCCTGCTGGTTGATCCATCTCAGTCAGATCCTAGTCTGAAACCATGTGCTAACTCACTCACAGGTGTCACTTCTTCATGGGCTTTGTTCCCTTTACTCCTATATGGTTTTCCAATCTGCTTTGACTATTTTCACAGTGAATATTAACAAGTCCCCAAAGACATCACTTAAAAGTTGTAGGTGAGTCTTTTCTCTTTCCATTAAAAAGCTATGTCAATGGTGCTCTTTCCATTCTCTTTCAGAACACTAAAACACTCTTCCTATGAGTTTTCCATGTAAAGATGCTGAATTATGATACATTGTGATTATTACAAATGTCCAGACTACTGGGGAAATAGAGATAATAAATCTAAAGAGATGGAAACATTCAAATGGAGTTGAATATTGCCTTGAATTCAACTGGAGTTGAATATTGCCTTGAATTTTTTAACTACTTGCAAACATTTTTAATTATGGTAGAAGTGACCTTGACTATCAAAGTATAGATGCTTTCAAATTATTTTTTAAAGCAACTTGTCTAATAATATCAAAGCAACTTTCATATGCCTACCTTTGCCTCACTATAAGACTTTATAATAGTAAATCCATTTTTCTTAGAATTACCATAAAATTATATGGCAATCTTATCTACAGTTTTTTAAGTGTTTTACACTTCAGTGATCTAGGTCTCTCAACAACTTTTGAGTCATATATAAATATCATGATCACAATTTGAACAGATGGAGAAGCTGAGATGCTGAAAAATCACTTAAACCTGTTCTCCAGACTCGGTTCAAAATAATATTTATAATATGCCTAAATCATATAAAGGTGCCCTTGGATTGTTGCATCTCTCAGGAAAGTGAGATCCACAAATGGAAATAGTATATCTATTATGCTTCTGGGGCTTGAGCTATTATTTCCAGGCTTTGCAGTGTGTTATGTCCACACCCTTGTTAGGTGTTGGTAATATTGTTCTACACTACAGTAGTGTAGTTTGACCCTCAAATAGGCCCTTAAGAGTATTTCTTAATTATTATTAATTAACTATTAAGTTCTACACAAGAAACAGAATGCCACTGTGAAAAGAGGTACTTATCTGAGTACTTCTCTTTCTCAATAAGCCAATGGAACTGTTTTCCCAGTTGTTTATATTCCAATGAATTTGAATATAATTTTTTTCTACTGATATCTCTGTAATATCAATTTTTTATCACTTTTTCTTATTATTATTTCTTATGTCTTTTTTTTCAGAAAATGACTTTTTTAACATCTTTGCTACAGCATTTCGTTATTAAGAACAAATTGAGGTCATGTTAAAGACACCTTGCTGTGAGGTGCAAAACTCATTTTCAGCAATATAGTCAAATAGTCTATCAGTACAGGGATAAAATGTTTTATACTGCATATTTTCCTGAGCATTCTTCTTGGTAATATCATACAATTATACATGGGCATGGTGGTATTGCAGTGGTTGTATTCAAGTCAGTGCAGAATTTTTAAGTGCTGCTGACATTGTTTTATAATATTATGTTCATCTAATAACAAGAGGATGACAAATTTCAGAAATGTTTTTATGTGGACTTGAAAAATCAATATAATAAAGATGAAAGCATACACATGCACAAAGTAATAAAATTACTAAGACACTTCATGGAAATATAGGCTCAAAGAATATTTAAACTAATTAGAAGGGTGAAGGTTATCATGAGCAAAGGCAGACATTCAGCTCCTGCTTAAAACACGTATATAATCTAGAATTCCTCTTTATAACTATTTATAAGGTAGATTTCTAAACTTATGCTACAGTCATGTAGGTTTATAATGACTTACAGCTGCCTACTGCCATTTCAGAAGCCCCTGTTCCTGCATTTCCAGAAAACTCGATGACTGAAAGTTTAGTAGAAAAAATCATTGTAGTCTATAATATATAGGTTTACCTGCAACCATCATGTTTTCCAGTGCTACAGTAGGGTCTTAAATAAGTGATCCAGCTTTTACAATGAGAAGAAAAATTATTTACAGCATTGGAGGTCTCATTCCTTCCCAGAATTGTGAATTTTGTGCAAAAGAAAAAAAATTAAAATCTCCCACAGTCGAGCTGGATAGCTCCCCATATTCATAGTCATTAAATAATAATAATTAAAAAAAAAATTTAAAAAAGAAAAAGAAAAAGAATTTAATTTCTATACATGTTGATCAGAAAACAAAAATCAAGGTGCTCTCTATCAACGTCAAAGAAACAAGCATCTATAACATGTTACTAAAGTGCAGTAAGAAAAAAAGACTATTTATGCCCTTAGCTGATGTTTCTTTTACTGAAGGTGACTTCACACTGATGTACCTTAAACCAGATTAGAAATCACTTTAGTGAGTTTTTACTCTGATTAACTTTTTTACAACATGCAAATGAAAACAAATTGTATAATGATATTGTCCTCTTTATCACTTGAGAAGTAACCGATAACATTTTCATTTAAATTAGAGAGTCTCACCTGGGATCTTGTCTTTTTCCCATTTATTTCCTCTCCTTACATAAACATCTTTATTTTTCTTTTAATAAGACTTGTTCTCTCAGTGAAAACTATTATTCCTGCAGCAAGCCGACAGGCATTTCACAGCTGAAAATACTAGATGCTTCTTAGGAATGTTAAAAAGATATTGCAAAGGGCAAAGGATCACCCTCCTTAGTGAAATCTTTGCCAAATCTCATGTCATGCTCATGAGATTTTTATTTCCCTTACAAATCTTGTTCTTCAGTGCTTTCTAATTATAACTCTTTTTATCTCTCTATATATGCATATTGACTTGCTGGATATAGCACAGATCTTAGCTTCAGCATTAAATAGTAATGTATGTCATTGGCTACTTCTGTAGCATGTGAAAAATAGACTTCATTTCAGGAGTTTGAGAAAAACCTCTTTTACATACCATGTGAGATATTAGATTCCTTAATTTAAGATAGGAACACTAGAAACTATTAATCTGCCATATATAATTCTGTATTTTTTCTCATATCCAAGATGCAAGCAGATGTTTCTCTGCAGCCTCACTGTATACTGAGTTGCTGGCTGGAAAATTTATACCCCTATAATTTTAATAACTACGTTGCGATATCTACCATAAACTTCAGGAGCTATCAGCCCATATAACAAACCCCTAAAAAATTACTTGAAACAAGATTGCTTCTACTAGTATTAAGTAACAAGAGACACAGGACTTCCCAAGTCCTGAACTTCATTAACCAATATATCAACTTTTTCTGCTGATGTCAATTTCCCTGCTTATTCACACTTTTCATACTTACAGTCTTCCCTTAACAAATTATATTATCAGGGTATGTCATCAGAGGCAGGTCTGTGTAATCACTCTCACAGAAATCATTCCTTGGTAATAATAACAATAAATGTGTACCTATTCAAAGGGATAAATAAAGACAGAAACCCAAATAAGACAAAACTAACAAAAAAACCCCCCATCAAATCAACAAATATTC
>VWYP01010633.1:0-47183 GCA_013400435.1 Pycnonotus jocosus
AAGGGTCATTGGGGCCTCTGCCAACCAAAGGCACTCCCTACTGGATAGCAGTTTTCCAGGCACTGGTTTTTCCCTTTCCCTGGTGGGTGCTCTTCCATCACCAAGTCTTTTGTGGACACTAGCACTATTCCACTTATTGATGGGACTCCATGGACACATTCCCAGGAGATTTGACACAGCCTCATGAGAGTTCAAAGGCTTGTGGTTATATGAAGAGGAGGCTCCAGTGTCCTTCCTCTGACTGAACAGGGGCTCACTTGTGCAGAGATGGGACTCAGAGAAAGGAGAGCAAACTGTTTGTGGCATGATCCTACAAAGCCATCTCAGTCAGCAGGACAGGAGTGCAAGGGATGCTCCCCTTGGAGACCCTGTGGAGCAGCCCATGTTGGCCATCCTCTTCAGGTGAGGACTCTCAGCTTCTGTCCATAGCCCAGGAACACCCCTCAGTGCAAGCTGAGGCCAGGGTAACTCACACATAGAATCAAGGAATCATTAAGATTGCAAAAACCCTCTAGGATCAAGTCCACCCATTCTCCCAGCGCTGTCAAGTCCACCACTAACCCATATCCCCAGGTGCCACATCCACACAACTTTTAAATCCCTCCAGGGATGAGAACTCCACCACTGCCTTGGGCAGGCTGTGCCAATGCTAGAAAACCTTTTCTGTGAAATTTTTTCCCCTGATATCCAACCTGAACCTCCCCTGGCACAACTTGAAGCTGTTTCCTCTCATCCTGTCCCTTCTTCCTGGAGAGCAGAGCCTGACCCCCACCTGGTTGCACCCTCCTGTCAGGGAGTTGTGGAGAGAGAGGTCTCCCCTGAGCCTCCTCCTCTCCAGGCTGAGCCCCCTCAGCTGCTCGTGGTGCTCCAGACCCTTCTGCAGCTCCATTCCCCTCCCTGGGCACACTCCAGCCCCTCACTGTCTGTCTTGTAGTGACAGGAGCAACTGTTCAGTACACACATGGAGCTGCTGAACTTTCCTAGAAACCATAAAATCTCTCCTAGATTTCACTGTTTTATTGGTTTTTTCCACCAGGTGAGGCATCACACCTATCTGGACATCCTGTCACACTTTCCATAAATAGGAGGTGGCATCAGCCTGTGAGGTCCCAGCCCTGTTTGCCTGCTGATATGTTTCAAAAGGCATTTGCTCTGTAAACACTTGCTCCACCCAGTTTCCCTCGATCAATACAGCTTTTCTCTCCAGGCTTTACCTGAAAACCATTTCCACTATTTTGCTGTGGCACCAAGCACTGGATGAGGCAAAGCTGGGACTGGACCAAGCACTTCCCACTCCCCACTCCTCGGGGTCAGATGCAGCACACAGCTCCTGCTGGCCATGGAGAGTCCTAAAGACATCCTTGGCCATCCTGAGGTCAAACACAGCTTCCCTGGCTCCAGCAGCCTCCTTTCCTACTCTGTTCAGTACTTGTGGGGCCACACCTGCACTGCTGGGTCCAGCTCTGGGCTCCCCAGTACAAGAGAGATGCAGTGACTGGAGCCAGGCCAGAGCAAAGCTGTGAAGGTGGTGAGGGTCTGAAGCATCCTTCATGTGAGGAGAGGCTGAGAGAGCTGGAGCTGCTCATCCCAGAGTCTTGGAGGGACTTTGTAGATGTGTATAAACATGTGATGGGAGGGAATGAAGGCAGGAAACCAGGCTGTTCTCAACAGTGCCCTGTGACAGGACAGGAGGCAATGGCAGCAAACTAAACTGCATGAAATTCACCCATGGGAGCTGCCCCATGGAATCCCAGCATGGGCCAGGCTGGAAGGGACCACGGGGGTCCCCTGGTGCCAGCTCCCTGCTCCAGCAGGGCCATCCCAGAGCACAGGGCACAGAGTGTGTCCAGGCACTCTGGAATATCCCCAGTGAGGGAGGCTCCACAGCCTCTCTGGGATCTGTTCAGGGCTCAGTCACTGCCCAGGAAAGTTCTTCCTCATGTCCAGGTGGAACTCCCTGGGCTCAGTTCCTGCCCGTGGCTCTGGTGCCATTGCTGGGCCCCCAGAGCAGAGCCTGGGCCCTGCTCTGACCCTCCCTGCACACAGGGACAGACAGGGACACCCAGGGACACCCAGGAACACCCAGGGACAGCCAGGGACACCCAAGGCTGAGGCCCCTCTCAGCTGGGGCTCCTCTGGAGGCTGGGCAGCCCCAGCTCCCTCAGCCTTTCCTGGGCAGGGAGATGCTCCAGGCCCTTCAGCATTTTTGTCATCCTCTATTGGACCCATTTTGGATGCTCTGAGTCTCTCTTGTTCCGAACAGCCCAAAACTGAACAAAATATAATGACAAGGAGAGGCTCATCCTACCTCTGCTGAGGAGAGCCCATGGCACATGGTGGTTGGGATGCCCATTTTCATTTCTTCATCTGCAGACAGACCAGCAAGTCCTCCCTGATATCTTTGATGAAGACAACATGGATAATCTCAGGAATGGTTCAGATCCTGGATCCCACAAGGCCCTGAGGGATCTGGTCCAATGTCACTCACACTAAAATATAGATGTCTTTCAGCACCCAAGTGCTGCAAGTGCTGCAGCCTCCAGAGGCTTCAAGGCAAAGCCCAGGTTTGTGAGGGATCACTTAATCTCCTGGAGGTCTCTGACAAGCAAACAAAACCAACAGAAAAGAAAGAGCAAAGCCTGTTCTCCAGGTGAGCAGAGATGTGTTTGGTTGTTCAAAGGCTTCTGATAAGGTGACTGAGATTAAAGAACAAATAAAAGTACAATTAGGGCCCAAGTCCCAACTGCAGCCAAAACCATACAGCCAGAGCAACAACGCACTCCTTGCCTAAAGCCACACTTATCCAGCTGCTCCTCAGCCTTCCCAGCCAAGAGGAGCTCTGCCCAGTGCTGGCACAGGCTCTGCCTTGTCTCTGGGATAAGGTCCCCAGGACAGTGAGATCCCACACAGCCCAGCAGCCACAGCGCCAGTCCTGCACTCAGCTCCCACCACGCTTTGCTCCCAGATTCCCAGCTGGATGCATTTTCTCCTTGAGCATCCTTTCAGAGAGCATGGCCACTGCAGGGCAGGCTCAGTGTCCAGGAGAGCTGCTGCAGTTAATGGGCATGCCTTGCTCTCTCTGCTAAGTGTAAAATTAACTAAAGATCAATTTAGGTGGGTGCTGACAGAGCGTGGCTGCCCAGCACAGAAGGGGAGGCCCACGGGCTGATGGATTGGAGAACAACTCAGAGAGCAAACTTGCACGTTGTTGATAAGGCAGAGTGCTGGATACCCCAGAGAGAGTCTTCCAGAAATTATCCAGGAACAGGTCTGTCTGGAAACTGGTCTGAAAAGCAAACAGAAAAGCTGCACAAAGGGTTTGCTGGCAGCGAGGGGACAGCTCGTCCCTCTCTCAAGATTCTCCCCATTAGGAGTTTTGTGGGAATAACTGCAGACCCAGGAAACTGGAGCTTCCCCAGTCTGTCCCTGCATCTGAGACTGCCAGCTGACTCCTGCTGGGAGGGCACACACAGTCCTCATGTCTTTTCATCCCCCTTCAAGATCCAGAAGCTGATCCAGGGTTCAAATGACAAAAGTGACCACGTGTTGGCAGAAAACAATGGAGATAAATCATCATTTAAGGAAAGTGCACATGCAAACACACGAACACAACATAAATAGAAAAATTTAAAGAATTAAATACGGGGGAAAAAAACATACCTGAGCAATGTGAGCAGGGTCCTTGTGGTGATCTGCAGGGAGGAATGGAACCCAGCCCTACATCAGGCATTAACTCCCTGTCTTATCTCAGTGGCAACAACCTCCTTCCAGGCCCTCAGGCTCTGCTTGCTGCAGGAGGCAAAGGGACAAGTGTGGAGCCAGGAGACTTTGGGCTCTGGACTCCCACTGTGGATGCAGCCAGTGCCACCCTGGTACTGCCCTGTGGAATGGCTCCTCGTCCCCTTGTACCAGCCAGGGCTCTTCGGAGTCTGCCCCACCATCACAGCACTGCCAAGAGATCTTCCAGGCCCCTCTCACATGAGTTCATGAGTAGCACTTTGACTGCAGGACCTCCCCAGGATCATTTTAACCCTGAATATGACTTTTCTGTATCGCTCCAGTTTACCTGCTCCAGCTAATGGGTTCACTTAAGCAGCATTGACTCCTTCTTTCTGAGGTTTTTGTTTATTTTGCAGATGTTCTCCTTTGACATCAGAAGCAAGGAGCCATTTCCAGCAGGAGCTCCATCACTCTCCATCCTCTGCTAAGGAAACCTCTGCAGGCCACTCCAGAGCCAGGATATTCCCAGCTATTGCCCCAGTTGGCAAAGCCCTGCAGCAATTTCATCTTCCCCAGACTCTGCTCCTAACAAAGTCACCTCCCTGGCTGCCTGCACCCTCCAGGCTGCAGTGCCTCCCTTTGCCAACACACACGAGGATGTTGGACTCCTCCTTAGCCAAGGAAATGTCCCAGGGAGCAACAGTGGCTTTTCTCCTGCTCCTCACTTCTGCAGCACTTTCCTCCCATCCAAGTTCTCTCGGGAGAACAAAGAAACTCTCTCAGGAGAACAAAGAAGCTCTCTCAGGAGAACAAAGCTCCCTGCTCCTGCCTGGAAGGTCCTTGCTGGCTGTCACTTTTGTGTCACCCACCTGCAGGACTGTTCACACCTCGGGGCTCAGCAGGGAGTGTTGTTGATGGCAAACAGAATCTGCCTTCTGCAAGCCCAAGCGAAAACCCACACACAGATCTCTGCTGGGTTGTTCTTGTGCTGGTGTGCTCCACATCCAGCAGGAAAAGGAATAAGGTGAGGATGAAGGGCTGGCTGAGGTTACAGTGATGCTCAAGCTGTTGCAAAGCCCAGGGCTCTCCCTCACATCACCCATTTCTCTGGCAATTGGTCCAGCCCAGGGCTGGGAATCTGGGTCACAGGTCTGCTCTCCTCCTCGCTGAAGGGGCAATCACATTCCCAGGTCTCCTTTCCTCTGCACCAGAGAGGCACTTTCCCTTGTGCTCCTGTTCACCTCCACCCTGGGAACAAATGCACCAGAGAGGGCTCTCCAGGTGCAGCTTGTCCAACAATCCTGGGAAAAACCCACCAGCAGCTCCTCTGGGCCATGGACAGGACAGGCAGGAAAGCCATTGCATGAGTGGCAATGAGTCCTGAGGCCATGTCCTTGCTCACCCTCTTGCACAAGGACAGGGAACAGGAAGGGACTGGAGTCTTTGGGCCCCCTCAGATGCCTTTTGCTGAGGTCAGCAGCCACCTAAGGAGGTGCCCAGTCCCTCCTACAAGGGCACCTTTGCTTCTCAAGAGGCACAATTGCAGAAGATGCGTTTACCTGGCCATGTCCTGATCCCCACTCCAGCACCTATGGGAGGGGAGAGACCACCAGGTGTAGTGTCAGAGGAATGACATCCCCACCCTGGTCCTGCCCAGGTGACAGTCCAGGACGGTAGGCTGCAGATGTGACATAGCAGAAGGACTCCAAGAGACCTGCTGAGGTCCCTCAGGTGCAGCCTCTGGCACAGGAAGCACACAGGCAGTGGAGAGCACACATCCTGCTTCCCATCACCACGTTCCTGCAGGAACAACGTTGCCTTTTCAGTTTTTCCTCCACAGGTGCCTCAAGTTGTGCCCAAGAAGAGGCTGCAGGCAGGAAGAGAGGATATCTTGAGCAGGATTACACATGGAAACCAGACCTCCATGAGGTCACCATAGAATAATAGGTTTGTCCTTATGCAAACAAGTGAACTGAGCAGTGGCAAATCCCACCAGTGACCATCAAGCAAGAGGAACCAACCAAAGAGGAACAAGATCAAGCCTGTCTGGACACCCTCATGTTGATGAGCCTCTGGATGCTCCCAAGCAAAGGTGCCCCATGCCCTGCAGCAATAGGATGGAGATCCTGCATGGGGGATGCTCACAGAGCCCTCAGCCATCCTCCCCAAGCAGGCTTATCCACAGAGCATGGCTGTGCAGAGGGAAGCAGAGGGGAGAAGTCCTGACTCTCAGCCCCTGCACCAGAGAGGATTTGATCACTGCAAGCTCTTGCATGGCTCTCAGGCAGCCCCAGACTCCCAGGGAAGCTGCCAGCCTGGGCAGAGAGCTGGAGGCCAGGATGGGTGGAGAACAGGAGAGCCCCACAGCAAACTTGTGGTTTTGATGAGGTGGATGGGGAGAGGCAGCACCTGCCTGTGCCAGGGAGAGGAGAACGGCTGCCTCCCTGCTGGCACAGGAAAGGAGGGAGCTGGGCCCCTGTGTCCCTCCAGAGAGCCAAGGTTCGGGCTGGAAGTGACTCATCCACCCTTTATGCACTTCCTGGGCCCCGTGGGCACGGGTCAAGGGAAAGCACGCATGGCCTGGGTCTCTCCTCCAGAGCTGACATGGGGCACCTGGTGCTGCAGACTGTGTGTGACACAGCTGGAGCCACTGGCCTCGTGTCCCACGTCCCAGCCACCCTCTCCACCTCCACACCACCCTGGCAGTCTGTGCCCAAACAGGAGAAGCACACAAACTGCCTGGGCTTCCAGTCACACCAGGGCATGGCTGATGCTGTGCAGGATGCTGGGATGAGCCTTGAAGGGGAAGGATGTGGCCAAACGACCTCCATGGTGGAGGGCAGCCTCCCTGTCCTCCTCTGGGTTGTCCAGCAGCCAGCAAGAAGCAGCCCCAGTGATCACTTTCCCCCTGGTACTGGAAGCCAGCTGACTTCCTGGCAGGGCTGTCCTGTTGCTGTCACAGCACAGTTCCAGCACGAGGGGTTGATGATTTTGCTTCCCCTCATCACATTCCCTGCTCCAGACACCACTTAACACATGGATGTCTCTCATGTGCCATCCTCAGACTGGCCCCCTGTGCCCCCCAAGCCAGCAAAGGAGGGAGCTGGGGACTGCCACACCCCAGCCCAGCACGGATGGAGCCATGGTGCACTGGAGAGGACCATGCAGGGGTGACCCAGCCATCACAGGGTCTCAGCAGCACGACCTGGAGACATTGGCATTGCCAAGAGCTCAGCAATCACAACCATCTCTGCCCTCAGCTTTGCCAAGAGGCAAAATCAGGACACGAGAAAGGAAGAGAAAGGGGCAAAGTGGAACAGCAACAGCCATGGGTGAAACCAAGGAGTGAGGCAGGGACACTGGCGTGGGTGGACAGGCTGCCCAATGCTCCGTGTGACGTGGCAGGGGTGAAGGTGCCACTCACCCTCTCAGAGGCTGGGCACTCCCTGGGGCAGGCACAGGGTGCTGGTGGGAAGGTCTGAAGGGATCTCCCCCAGGGAGGAGCCTCTGGCCACAGCACACAATCCAGGCTCCGGGTGTTTGCTCTCCAGTCTCCTGGGTGGATGATAACCACCCAGCCAAGGCTCCAGCTCACCATGCTCAAATTCAGAAGGTATTTGGTCACGTAAGTGGAATATTTTTATTTATTTTTTTAAGTAAAATGCTATTTCCCTAAGTAAAATTGTCTGTCCATCCTACCCAGATGTGATGTCCTGATGTCCTTGCAGATCCCCCTGTGATGGGAACAGTGGAAGTGGTGATGGGAATGGGCAGGGCAGATGTTCCTGCTCCACATCAATGCAGGGCAGTCTGGGGTGATGGAGATTTTCCCTTCTGGTGATGCTCCAAGGGCAGCTGGAAAACAGCATCTTTTGTGAGGCTGGTGCCACCAAGGAAGGAAAATGGCACAGACCTTGGCAGGGCAATAGGGTGCTGGTCCCTCCTGCAGCATCCCAGGTGAGGAGCAGGTGTGGAGCAGAAATGTGTCTCTGTGCAAGTTTCTCACATGGCAACCCCTAGGGTGAGGTGCCCTCTTCCACAGCCCCTGGTTTGGACAGGAGGGATGAGGGAAGGGCAAGGAACTTCCTTGACTGCAGCAGAGTTCTTTGGCTGGGAGAGAGCTGCAGGCTGAGAGGGCTTGGGGTTATTCCCAACCCAGCTGTAGGGTGGGCACCAACACAGGCAGGCAGTGCCATTGTGCCCTTTCTGTGCTACCTGAGCTTCCTGCTGACCATTTTGACCAGTTTCTCATTTACTGCCAAAAAAAAAATGGCTCCAGTGACGGGTCAGAGGGAGCAGGCTGTGGCTGCTGTACATTTTGTGTACATTAATTCCTTGTGCAACTTTGCTCCCTCCCTGGAGAATATCTGGGCACAGCAAAACAGTCAAATCTTTTTCTGCCACTCACCTGCCCAGTGAGCTCAGCCTCAGCACCTGCAGCTGGCTGGGAGCCTGAGGGCTCAGAAACTTCCAGCCACAGACCCATCCTGGCTGGGGCTTTTGTTTCTGTGTTGGACAGGGAAGGAGCACGGGTCAGAGGGAAGCTCTGCTTGGAGCAGGGGTCGAATAACAGAGGGGAAATCTGCAGCCCTGCTGTGAACAAGTGGCTCCCTCTCCCCTGCTGGGGCTGGCACTAAGACAGCTGGAGCATCATCCCTTGCAAAGATTTGACCATCAGTTCAGGCTTGGATTAAATTCCTTGAGCCAGCATAGGAGGATCCAGCTGCTCTGGCTCTTCCACTGAGCCCTTGCAGCAAAAGGCATCCTTGGGGTGCTGCATCCAGCTCTGCTCCCTGTTTGTCACTTCTGGAGGTGACAGCACACAGGCTCTGGTCTGAGGGGGCTCCTCAGCTGTAGCCAGCCTGCAGATGGAGGCATCTCCAAAGACTGCAGGAGTTGGGCTCTTGCAGCTCAATCTGCCCTGCAAGTGCAGCCTGGACACCTCCCTGGTGCTCGGGTCTCAGGTGTTTAACTCTGCCAGTTAAACCCAGCCCAGTGTAAATGGAGAGGAGGCTGTGCAGGGGTTACCCACGGAGGGCAGCTGAGCCTTTGGAAGGATTTTTTGTTCACTGACATCTTGCCAACCTGCTCCAGCCTCCAAGACCAGGGCTGCTCATGCACCATGTGCCATTTAATGGATATTTTGCTGCCTTCAGTGCAACTTCTCCACATCTTCAGTGCAAATCTGAGCACTGCCACTTTCTCAGCACATCCTCCTTGATGTCCATGTATCCCATGAGAGCCAGCCTGGAGGAGGGAAGGAAAGGCTCTGGCTTTGTGCCAGCCTGGCCAGCCCCAACACAGGTCAGCCCAACGTGTGGTGCGTGTTCTGGGTGTTCCACCAACACAACAGCCACCTCAAAAGAGCCAAAGGACCTGGATCTTTCACAGATTCTCACAGGTTGAAAGTTTAGGAGCTCTGTGGAAGCAAGCCCAGAATTATACCTGCACCAAACACAGATCTGAGAGTGGCAGAGGGTGCTGCCCCCAGCTCTGCCTGGGGAAGTGTTCCATTGTTCTGCCTCCATCACCGTGTGCTCCTGCAGATCCCCCCAAGAGCTTGTGTGTATCACTAAATATCACAGTGCAGCTCTTCATTCCATTCTTGCTGCTTGTCTTACCATGGTCAGCCAGACAAAATTATGGTCAGCCTTGCCTGGAGTGATGAGAGAGCTGGATCGAGTCTCCAACCAGATCCAGAGTAATCCCTTCATTCTGGAGCAGCTCCTCCCTCACTGCCTTCTCCCTCTGTGGTCTCTCTGATCTTCCACATGGAGTTATTTCAACAAACCTTTCCTCACACCAGCCCTGGGGCAGCCTCAGGTCTCTGCTTCAACCCTTCCTCTTGAACACCTCTTGGCATTTTAAGCTCTGTTTAGGCATTTGGCATTTTTCTGCTCCGTTATTTGTCACATCTGTTTATCTCTGACCTCACAGGGATCTCCTTGTGACTTCTGGCATGGCCAGGCAGTGACCCACACGTGCATTTGCCACCTCCTGTTTCATCCAGGCTTTGCAGTCTGCTCCTCAAGTGGCAGAGCATGGACACCTCCAGGTTGCCCTCGGGGTTGGGGATGCTGTGATGCTGATGGGCAGGGATTGCGTGCAGTAACAACACCTTCTGAACCATCAGTAGCACTGCCACAGCCCAAGAGCTCCCAGCCTTTCCAGTCCTGGGTACTTTAGACACTAAAATCCTCCTGGGAGGAGCTGAGAGCTTCAGCTCATGGAGGGACATTGGCAACAGGGCAGAACCGTGTCCATGAGTGTCCAACCACTGCAAGCAGTGCTGTCATTATCAAACTACTATTTGATCATGACAGCTGATGATTTTCCTGGAACAAATCTAAATAGCAAACCTAAATTCCTGACCTGTACCAGTGGGATGCACATGACCCCTTTGGACAGCCCACATTTGTGTCACTGCTGTCTCACCAAGAAAGTTCTGTTCCCACATGTCACAGGACTGCCCAGAGCAGGAGATAAAGCACCATGGAGATGAAGGAGCTCTGGGACAAGCAGAACTGTGCAGTCCCAGTCCCACTGTCTTGGTCCAAAGCTGACCACTGCAGGAAGTCAGAAATTCCAATGAACCCAGGGTGGCTGTTGAAATGCAGCTTCCAAGCAGGCTCTGCCCAAATTTCTGCTTTAATTAATTCCTCCCATTTAGATCCTTGCTGCCTGTGACCCTCCCTCCCTGGGACTGGCAGGCTGGACTTCCCCCACAGCAGAGCCCAATCTCAAAGGGTTTAACCAGACCCTCAGTACAAATCATCTCCTGTTATGCAACAATGAGCTCTCTGGGGAAAAACCAGCATAGAATCATTCAGGTTGCAAAAGCCTTCTAAGATCATCAAGTCCAATCTTTCCCCCAACATTGCCAAGGCCACCACTAACCCATGATTCCAAGTGTCACATCTGCTGGGACTGGACAACCTTTCTGTAAAAAAATAAAATACAAACAAATCCTTTTTTTCCCAGGAAATTCATCCCCTCGACCATTCCACTGAAGATTAAAGCTTTGTACCATCAAGCTCCACCAGGGTTTGCAGCAAGCCCTACAAAGAGAAGGAGCCCTGTGGCAGCACCTCCATGGCCTTAACGTCACCATACACAACCCAAACCCTGACAGCACCATTCTGATGGCCTGAAGAAATCACACTGCTCTTGCAGACGTGGCTAAAATCAGACTAAAATCCAGGCACTGCTGTGCTCCCATGGTGGCATCACATCTGCAGCCACATGACAGTCCAACAGCAGAGAGTGGGGAGAACAGGGAAAAAAAGAGTTTTATTGTCCGTGTGTATAAAGACAGGACCCTGATCCTTCGTGGCCAGGCAGGGCAGGGAACACAGAGGCAGTGCCCTGTTCCTGCTGCCTGGGGGGAGCTCAGGCTGCTCCAGGAAGGTGTCCCTGAGCAGCCAAGGAACTCGGTGGTTATCACTGTTTGCTTTTCAGCACAGTATCTGTGGCCCATCTGGAAATTTCCATGAGGCTGCACTGCTGGGGCACAGCCTCGGAGGTTCCTCGGTTATCGCTGCCTCTGCATCATTTCCGTCCCTGAAAACGTGACCTTACCTTAAATAAAGATAAAAAATAAAACAGCCTCAAGGCACCTTTAATGCCTCCCTTTAATTCCTTTAAAGGCTTCCCTGCCTCACACATATCACTGGTCTTGGCTTTTGCTCCCCACAAATGGTCTCAAATGTCTGTTTTCTTGCAGGAAGCTCAGCGCAATCTACAGGTGCCAGCCCAGTCGGCTCTGGATCTCCTTCAGTCTCCTCATCCTCCTCCTGGTCACACTTCAGGTTGTGGAGAAGCTGCAGCCTCCTGGGTAAGTCCTGAGCAGGATTATAAACCTGCACCTCGTCCTCCAGCTTTCTGCTGGCCACTGAGGTGGGCTCAGAACCGCCCTCCTGAAAACCACCAGCAGGGTCTTCTTTAGACAGGGAGAGAAATCCAGGTGAGAGAGAACCCTCTGGGGGTCCCATATCTCACCCCTATGCCCTGGCCAGAGCTCAGCCCACCCTGGGGTGAGACAAGGCTGCTTTGGGCTTTGAACTGGCTCTCCATAAAACCCTACAGCTCCTGAGCCCAGTCCTCCCAGTCTGGGATTATCTGCAATCGTTCCTCCAGCTTCTCCAGGCCACCGGCTCTTCTCTCTGCTTGCCTCCTCTTGCTCTGCTCCTTCCACTATCCTGTCATGCTCCAGCAAGACAGAGACACTGCCACAACACTGCTGAGCTGTCCTCCTCTTCTTCATAGAATCATTAAGGTTGTAAAGGACTTCCAGGATGATCAAGCCCAAGTTTTTGCACCCACTCCAATCCTCCAGGGCAGCACTCATTAGCAATGCCACCCACCCCAAGAAAAGAGGGAAACATGTTTTAAAGTTACTTTGGGGGAGCCAGGGGGTTCAATGGGCTGCAGAGGAGCTGCCTCTGCAGTGTCCTCCCATGTCCAGCAGCTGAGCATTGTGTCCTCCCCCTCACAGGAGATGCCAGCATGAGCTGGAGCGTGGCCTGCAGGAGACCACGAGCCACGGGCTGGGCTCTGCCCTCCACAGCCCTGACCTGCTGTGGGAGGATGACTCCCCTCAGGGGCAGAGGGAAGCCCAGCCAGCCCCTGCTTCCACTGAGGGTGTTTTCAGGATGCAGCTGTACTTCAGACAGGAGACCCCTCTGGCAAGCAGCAAAGAGGAGCACTGGATGCAGCAGCCTGAGCAGAGCAGCGAGAAGGTGAAAGCCCATGTGTCACCCACAGAGCTGAAGCTTCAGCTTCCTGGCCTGGAGAAAGCAGCCAGAGAAAGTCCTTCTCCAAGCCTTCCTGGGGGGGTTGCCTCAGTTTTGGCAGAAGCTGTCACCAGCAAGTTCATCATCTTTGCAAACAGGCTGAGCACACGGGAGCAGAGGGGAATGTCCCCACCTGGAATGGTGCAGGTGGAGGTACAGAGCCAGACTCAGCCTCAGGCTGTGGGGTTTCCCCAGCCTGAGTGGGGCACCTCATTTACACAGCCCATCCCAGACTCAGCTCAACCTCTGCAGGCAGAGGATCCTTACAAAACAGACCTGGAGACAGGATTTTTCCCAAGCTGGACAGAACCCTTTGGGGTCAAGGAGGTAAGAGTTGGAGAAGGTCAGCAGGCCAGAGGGGTCACCCCTCAAGGGGAGACATGCAAGCCCAAGACTGACATTGTTTTCCTGAAAGTCCACAAGAGCGCCAGCAGCACGGTCATGAACATCCTGTTCCGCTTTGGGGAGACGCACAACCTCACCTTCGCCTTCCCGCGGGGCGGGGGCTTCCAGCTCTACTACCCACACCATTTCCTGGCCAGGTTCGTGCACGGCTTCTCCCCGGAGAGCCCCCGGCGCTTCAACATCCTCTGCCACCACATGCGGTTCCTGCAGCCGGAGGTAGGGGCAGGGCTGCGAGCCTTCAGAGGGAGAGGGAAGGGGGGGAAGGGGCAGAGGGGCTCCTGGGGCACAAGGAGGGGCACCTGGGGAGCTCATAAACTCTGCAGGGGTGAACTAAAGAGAGCCAGGATTGCCCATGGGCACCTGGCATGTTGTTGGTATCTCCCTGAGAACTTCTGTGAGCGGGTTTGATGAAGTCCTGTGCTGTGAGCCAGGGCAAAGTGGGAGACAGCATCTGTAGCAGTCAGCAGCTCTCATCTCTTTTATGGTCTGGTGGGCCCTGGGACATGTCCTGCTCCCTGGACAGGCCCAGAGGGGACCAAGTGTGAGAGGAGAACACCCAAAGTGAGAGAGGAGAGCACCCAAAGTGCATCAGCTCAGGTCAGCTGTGCCCAGCATCCACCCCTCTGGATGGTACCTGAGGACAGGTGGACATGGGCAAAGGGAACGAGACGGGCAGTATCTCCATCCCAGCCCATTGTGGGGAGCTCTGCTCACTGCCTTCCCCGTGTGACTCTTCTGGAGCTCCCACAGGTCCTTTGATGAGCTGAAATCCTCCCCAGCACTCCCATCTCCATCCCCAGCAGGTGCCTCTGCTCACCAGCAGTGTGGGCGAGCGGATCCCTTCTTCCCAGCCCACCTTTAAACCCTCCTTTTCCTCCTCCGCAGGTGCAGAAGGTGGTGCCCAGCTCTGCCGTGTACTTCTCCATCCTGAGGAACCCGGTGCAGCTGATGGAGTCCTCCTTTGTGTACTACAAGGGCACGTCAGCCTTCTCCCGGGTCCGCAGCCTGGAGGAGTTCCTGAGCCAGCCCTACCGCTACTACAACCCCACCAGCGGGGACCGCCACTACGCCAGGAACCTCATCACCTTCGATTTCGGCTTCAACCCCGACGGAGACGTGTCCCCCGGGCGGGTGCAGCTCATGCTGAAGGCCATCGAGGCGTCCTTCGACTTCGTGCTCATCTCCGAGTACTTCGACGAGTCCATGGTGCTGCTGAAGGAGCTGCTGTGCTGGGACCTGGACAGCGTCGTGTCCTTCCCGCTCAACACCAGGGACAGCAGCACCAGGTCCACCCTCTCGGCCTCCGCCGTGGAGAAGCTCAAGGAGTGGAACAGGCTGGACTGGGAGATCTACAGGCACTTTAACAGGACCTTCTGGGAGCGGATCGAGCGGGCCATCGGCCGGGAGCGCATGCGGCAGGAGGTGGCGGCGCTGCGGGCGCGGCAGGCGGAGCTGGCCCGGACCTGCCTGCAGGGCACGGGCAGCGTGGCCCCCAAGGACATCAAGGACGCCTCGCTGCGGCCGCTGCAGTACGGCGGGGCCAGGATCCTGGGCTACAACCTCAAGCAGGGCTTGGATCAGGAGCTGGAGCGGACCTGCCGGCGGCTGGTGACGCCGGAGCTGCAGTACAGCAGCCTCCTCTACAAGAAGCAGTTCCCCCCGCCGCCCCCCGAGACCCCTGAACCCGCTGCCTCCCGGGGGGACCGAGCCCCACGGCACCGGCTGGAGACCACCCGAAACTGAGCCCCCTGGCCCCTCTGGGCATCCTTCTCCATCCGCCCTTTCCGGGGACAGCGAGGCTCAGCCCTCCCGGCCGGGGCTGCCCCTGCCCGGGCACAGGCGGGGCTGCGGGCACTGCCCAGCCAGAACCGGCCACCTCTGTCCCTGCAGCACTGAGCTCTGGGCGCTGCCCAGCCAGTCCCGGCCACCTCTGTCCCTGCGGCACTGAGCTCTGGGCGCTGCCCAGCCAGCCCTGCTCACCTCTGTCCCTGCAGCACTGAGCTCTGGGCACTGCCCAGCCAGCCCTGCTCACCTGTGTCCCTGCAGCACTGAGCTCTGGGCACTGCCCAGCCAGCCCTGCTCACCTCTGTCCCTGCAGCACTGAGCTCTGGGCACTGCCGGGGACAGCACGGGCTGCAGCAGGGCTCCCAGGGGCTGGACAGGACCTTTGCAGAGGGAAATCCCTCCGGTCAGCAGCTGAGGCCTCAGCACAGCTCCGGGCTCCAGCAGCGAGGAGCAGCTCCAGGAGGGCAGCCCAAATCCTCAGCCCCGCACCAGAGACTATGACAGAACAGGGCCGAGCTGTAAATCAGAGCTGTGGGGTTTGATTTACAGCTTGGGAACGAGTCTGTCTGTCTGTCTGTCTGTGCAGATGCAGCTCTCCCCTGCTCCATTAACGTTGCCGTGCTGGAAAAGCAGCCTCTTAATTAAAAATAACAAAAGTCACTGTCACTCCTTAAATTCCCCTTAATTACATTAGTGTGCCCAGTAGACAACCTCCCCAAAAGCCCCAGAAGCACACCCTAGACACTTGAATATGTCCTGAAAAGAAAAAGGGGAGAAAAAAGGGGGGCCCCCAGCAATATTTTGTGCTGACTCTGTAGTGCCAGGTTGCCTTTGGATGCTGCAATTATAGGATCAGCATCCTACTCTGCAGTGTCAGACTCAAGTTCCATCCCTGTGTGACAGGGAGACATCTCTTGAGCTTCTCTACAGCCAGATATCCCAACCCACTGCTCTGGGCTGCCACAGGAATATCCTCTGCCAGGAGAAAGATCCCACAGGAATGGCTTGTGGAGGGCAACACAACCCTGACTTTTCTCATCCTGCACTTCTCCTTGAATCAAAAGCAGAGCCAGCAAATCAGCTGGGATAAACAGAGGCCCCATCTCTGGCTTTCCAGCACGATTTCCAAACCAAAAGAGGTTCTGAAAAAGTTGCCCAGGGGGATCTGAGCATCCCAGGCTCTCCCTGGAGCAGCCACAAAGAGCCTCAAAGGTTTCCGTTTCCACCCAAAGGTCTCCTGCTCAGTTTAACCAGGAAAAAAGCCAGATTGTGCTCCCAATGCCCTTCCCAGAGCAGTGCCAAGCATCCAGCCAGGCACAAGGAGAGGGCCCCGTTTGGGGATTTTGCTCCATGGCTCTGGGGTGTGTTCCATAAAGGTTCATCTCTGAGGCACATCCGTGTGTGGCTGTGTTGGTCCCTTCCCTCATTTGTCCTGTGAGGATGGGAGGTGGGCTCGCAGTTTCAGAGGTCTGGGGCTCCTGGGGGTCCTGCAGGTCCCCCCAGAGGGCAATTCCAGAGGAAATCAGCTGGGATGGGCAGCCCAGAGGCCATGCAGCACCCTGGGGGTGTCTCCCCATAGACACAGCAGAGTGGAGGGAGGAGCAGGGCTGGACACTGGGTACCAAACCTGCATCTGACACCTCCACTCCAGGTTTTAACTGAGTGCCACTTGTTTATTCCCTGTTTGCAGCCCAGGAAATAGGAGCAGGTCATTCCTGTCAGGAGCTCTGATCCAGGCCAGAGACACTGCAACAGCCAGAGCATCACAAACTCCTGGTGCTGTTCCCTGAGGAGAGCATCCAGGGTGCAGCTCCCATGGGGTGCCCTGGCCCCAGCACAGCCAGGGGAGATCCCCATTTCCCAGCAGGTGTTTCCCCCCACACTCCCCACCTTTCCAGAGCAGGCAACATGTAGGCCAGAGGTGGTTTGGGCATCACAGTGACTCCCATTTTCAAGGATGATCCAGCTCCCAGGAATGACATCACTCACACAAATGCCAAGCACAGCATTTATTTTTATTATGTTTTTTCCACAAACTGTAATTTTATAGTTAGGAGTATTTCACACAGATATGGAGCAGAGTCCAGGGATGCGCTTGCTTAACCACAGCAGCTGTCTGGGTCTCTATTTTTTCCTAATCACAGACCCTTTAAACACCATTTCTTGATGCTTTACAGCACCAAAACCCAGGCTAAGCACATCCCCAGAGGAGCAGGGTCTCTTGTGGCCAGTGAACTCTCTTGCCTTGGAGCATTTTTAATCCCTCTCCAAGACTTGCCAGGTTCAACCTGTGCAATTCAAGGACTTCAGGTCAAGTTTAACTCAAAGCCCCACAATTTTTAAGCAGTATCCATTAATAACTTGAAAGATCAAAGCCTGGTTCCTCCCCATCCCAAGTGTCCAAGGCAGTTGCTGGCTTACACTTTGTTTTTATGGCTGCAAGAGACCCAGTGGGGTTATTTCAGTCACAGCACGATGCAATAACCCTGAGTTGCTCAAGCCTGCCCATGGAATGGTCCCAACTTTCCATTAGATTCCTGGCAGTACAAGACAACCAGCAATTGATGCAGAAGTGTTCAGTGTTTTCTCTTCTGAGGCGGCAGTGTGGGCTTGAAACATTTCATGCTCTCCAGAGAGGCTTTCAAAGCAATTCCCAAAGGAGCTCAGGGGCTCGGGCATCCTGCAAGGATTCCTTTGTGATGCTTTAAGGACTGAACGAGCAGCAAACTCCTCCACACCGGGAAACCCTTTCCCAGGAAAAGGCTGCCAGGACCCCTGGGCTCAGGCACGGGGCTCTGAGTTGCTCTTCCCCGTTTTCCTCTTCCTCTGTGGTTTGTCACCCTCCACCTGTGCTGTCACCTTTGCCTTGGGCACCTTGTATTTGCTCTTCTGGCCGTAGAGGAGGTTTTTCTGGAAGAGGCGTGGGATGTTGCCCTGGAACAGCAGGAGGGCAGCGAGCATCCCTGGAATGAGAGCACAGACCCCTTCCAAGTGCTGTGTTCAGCATCTCCACCCTCCCCACAGCTCAGCAGCACTTTTAGATCCTTGTCACCCTCACCATGACCAAAAGGCAGCTCAGTCCCCATCAAGACCTGAGGGACCCTTGCTGTACTGCTTTAAGGAGAATTTAACCACTCTGTCCTCAACATAATAAACAATGTTTGTTTTGACCCATAAACCACCCCAGTGGTTTTCTGGCAGAGAATCATTAAGGTTGGAAAAGTCCTCTGAGCCCATGGAGTCCAACCATTCCCTCAGTGCTGCCAACATTCCCATGTGGCTTTTAAATCCCTGCAGGGATGGTGTCTCCACCACTGCCTTCAGCAGAGTGTGCCAGTGCCTGACCACCCTTTAGGGAAAAGATGTTCCCAAAATCCAACCTAAACTTCCCCTGGGGCAACTTGAGGCCATTCCCTCTCGTCCCATCACTGTTATCTGGGAGCAGAGCCCAGTCCTCACCAGGCTCCACCCTCCAGTCAGGGACTTGTCTCCACTCCCAGCACACATCCAGCTCCCCATGACCACCCTGGAGCTGAGGACAATCTCAAAGCGCAGCTCAGCCTGCCATTGCCCTAAAACACGTTTACTAAACCTGCCCAGACTTTGGCTTTAGGGAGATTTCTGCCCTTGTACCATGCAGAGGTTGCATTTTAAAAAATTGCACAGCAAGGAGATGACCCCAGAGACAACGAGGCAGGATGAAAAATGACATTTGCCACTGGCAGCCTCAAGTTCAGCCCCTTGCCAGAAGAGTCCATGCTACACTGAGCACTTCTGCCTTGCCCCATGCCAGCTGCTGCCCCTGGGAAGATCTCACCTGCGAGGGGCCCCAGCCAGTAAACCTGGATGTAGTCCCAGAAGCTGCTCCCCGAGCACTGGAAGGTGGTGGCCGTGGCCAGGGCAGGGTTGAAGAAGGCCCCCGTGAATGGTCCGGCTGTGTGGGAAGAGAAACGTGGCCAACAGTCC
Organism: Pycnonotus jocosus; assembly: GCA_013400435.1. Lineage (NCBI taxonomy): Eukaryota > Metazoa > Chordata > Aves > Passeriformes > Pycnonotidae > Pycnonotus > Pycnonotus jocosus. Next base: position 18,669 of record VWYP01010633.1, read on the forward strand.
CACTGCATCCTTTGGAACACTGACAAAGGGCTGTGACCCCTCCTGCCAGCCTTCCTGGACGGGGGAAATGCCACCCTTGTAGCCCTGAACTTTGTGGGAAGCAGAAAAGCTCAGTGCAGCACAGAGGGATTGCAGCAGGGAACATTCCAGGGAAGTGATCCCAGTCCTGAGCCATGGCTGTGAGCTGACATTCACCTGCAGCCCAGGTACCCCAAACTGCCATCTTCATCCCAAAATGAATATTCCCCAAAATAACAGAAAACAAACACCTTAGTAGTGGTTACCTTGTTAATCTCTTCCTCTCCAGCCCTGGAATATGAAAACCAGGGGGCTGTTCCTCCCCCACAAATGAGGCACTTTTCCAAAGGACTCAGAAAAAGCAACAGCAGTGCTGCTCACCTGTGTAGGTCAGGAAGGTGACAGTGGCTGCCAGCACAGGGACCCGGTACAGGGGGTGACTCTGTCCCATCTTGAGGAGGACAAGGTGGAAGAGGAAGGAGCAGGAGCCCTCCACGAAGGCAGCGTGGGGCAGGGAGGCGCGGATGGAGGAGCTGCACTCGGGCGCGATCAGGTTCTGGATGAAGTGGAGCTGTGTCAGCTCCCAGGACCAGTAGAGCCTGGTGAGAGCCCAGCCTGTTCCTGCACCCACAGCCTGGGCCAGCAGCTTGGCCACTGTCACTGCCAGGCTGGACTCGAGGAGCAGGAACTCCTGCAGGGACACGGTGGGGTTGGAGGATGCTCCGTCAAAAGAGGCGCCATGGAGAGCAGAGAGGAGGAAGAGCAGGGTCAGGACCACGTCCAGGCCAAAGCCACCACTCCAGGGCCCAATCTCCATCATCATCCTCAGCTCCAGGCAGCTCACGCACAACTGGAGCGAGCCAGCAAATTCCCTGGCAAGGCAGCCATGTGTTCCAGGGGACAGAAGCCTCTTGGAAAGCCACCTGAGCACCTGGCACACCCCAACAACCAGGAGGAAAAAAGCAATGGAGACATTCAAGCCATCCATAGCGAAGGCTGTGCTGGGGGCAGTGTGGGAAGGAGCAGAGGAAGCTCCTGCACCTCCTCTTTATAAAGCCAGGCAAAAGCAAACGTGGCACAGCCCAACAGGCCTGGGAAAGGCCACACGTGTGGCCCCCACGGGGCAATGCCAGTGCCACACGGAGCTGCTGGAGTCACAGCAGCTGCAGCAGCCACCAGGTTGTTTGTCCCAGCAAATCCTGGCGTTATCTCCACCAGGCACTGAGCCCCCAGCCCCAGCATTCACACCTGAAAGCCCACAGCTCTTCCAGAAGGAACAAAAAACCCCTTCATTTTCTTTCTGCTTGGCTCCAATGCCTGTGGCTGCCCCATCCCTGGAAGTGTCCAAGGCCAGGCTGGATGGGGCTTGGAGGAACCTGGGATAATACAAGGTGTCTCTGCCCATGGAGGGGGTTGAAAGAAATTTAGCATTTAACCCAGGCTGGAGAGAGGAGCTGAGAGCTGTTGATTCCAAGGATAACTACAGGATTAAACAAGGCCAGGGGCTCATTCTTTCATTTATGTTAGTGCTGACAGCAGACAGCTTTGCAGGGCTGCTCTTCTAGGAACAAAATTATCTAAAAATTCCAATATTCCCACCAAAACCCCCTTTCCTGTAATTGGAACATCAGTGTCTTTCTAAACCAAACTTGCTTTCAGGGCTTAAAATGCAGATATTTAAGTGGAGGGGTTTAGCCACAGGACAGGAACAAGCTGGCACTTGTAGAGCTCAGCAAAATGAACACTCCCCAAAACCACTAAAGGGTCACAAGAGCTGAGTAGAGCCACCCTGGCTCCCTCACTGTTTTCACCCTCAAAGAGGCAACAACTACAGAGAAAAAAGAGTTATAAGGTTATTTAAGGGAATTTTCACAGGGCAGGGGGTGGATTAGAGCTTCCCAGGAGCAGCCACATGTTCCCAGCTGCTGTGACAAAGCAGAGAACCTGGGGCAGGTTTCTCTTCATGGTCAGGCAGGGAAAAGGGCTCCAGGGGATCCAAGAGTTAATTGTGCTTTGTGAAAAGACCTGAATTATTAGAATAAGCATTCACTGAGAGGAAAAAATAATGAAGATGGGTCATCCTTGGCTCTAGAAACCTCAAGGAACTCCAAAAGACATCCGTCCTGAGGAAGGTCAGCCCTGCACATGGTGTGGCCATGTCTCCCCTCCAGACCATCCTGAGGAGCTGCCCTGAGTGCCATCAGTGTCCTCATGGTTGATCCACAGCTGTACCAAGCTGGATTCACTGTCCACGAGGCCTCGGAGCATTGAGACATTCCATGCATTGAGACACATCCGTGCCTTGACACAGCCTGGCTGCTCTTCCCTCCTCTGCACTGACTCAACACAGCTCCAAAGCAGAAGTCTGGGGGCTTGTTCAGTGCCTGAAAGAGAATGAGCAACCCCTAACTTCCCACTGGGAAAATCCCATTAAAAAACCCAAACCATCGCTCCCTACGGGCTGTTTCAACACTCAGGTCAATGGGGATTTGAAATCCTGATGGATTTGACTTGATGATCATGAAGGTCTTTTCCAGCTTGACTGATTCCATGATTTTAAGTGGTGATGTGCTGCAGGACATTCCTTTGCCTTGTTGGGAAAAGCATGATGAGCTGTATGGGCACTGCCCTGCTCCCTCCCAGCAAGCTGCAGGTAGAGAAGTCACAGAAAGTCATTTTTCTCACTAGGTGGTATTTCTCACCCTCAAGGAAAAGATATCCTTCCTTAGGCTGGATTCAAAGCAGGGCAAACAGCTCTTAGAAGAACCTGCTTCCTCCACACATCTGGAGAGCAACAACCAGAGTTTGGCTGAGCTCAGCAAACTTTCATGCTGCTTTCTCACATGACTGAGGATTGCTGTTTTTATTAAAAACAATCTTGAGAGTAAAATGCAAGTTCTATTTAAAAAGGGAAAAGATGCAGCTGTACAAATCCCTGGGAGCAGGGATCTATGGACAGCACTGTGCTCCAGCACTGGAACTGCACTGAAACCCAACAATGCTCTTCAGGCACCACCGTGAAAATGCTGCTAATGAGGATCCTCCCTTTCCCCCCACTCTGTGCTGGGGCAGTCCAAACAGTTGTACTCAGCTTTGCAGCAACTCACTGCAGCCAAACAGCAGCCTGAAAGTGAGAAACTGCTGCCCCCAACTTTACTGCCTTCAAGAAGTATGTTTTAAATACCCAATCTTGAATAAGCTGATCTCAAAAAAAAAAATGGGGCTGCTCTTGGGTTTAGTCTCAGGCAGGTACCTGCAAGGGATGAGCAAGTTCACACAAGACTTAGGAGGATTTACCAAGGACCTGCAACTTCCAGCCATGCAAACCAAAATCAGCCAAAGCCCTGCTGTCCTGCAGGTATCAAAATCCCAACAGTCCTGAGTTCCACTAAGCACCTTCTCGTCCTGTCCACTTTTCTCCCAGAAATTAAATGCCAAATCACTTAAATGCAGTGCTAGAGAACACCAGTTTAAATGTACAAGAAGTCGATTATATAGGAAGACTGAGATACTACATCAAACTGATAACCCTGAAGAGACAGGCTCTGAGCAAAGCAACATCCTCATGTCTGGGTGAAGCAGCTGCTGGAGATGAGTGGTTTCTTCATCTCCCTTTGCAAGAGCAAAGCTTGTATAACACACAAGAAAGGGGAAAGCCCATTTCCCAGGAACACACGGGAAACACAGGACATGCCAAGTCCTCTCCATTCACCACTGAGGCAGGAACTTCATCCGGAGCCAACTGACCCAGACTTGACCCCAAAGTAAATCCCTCCTTGTCCTTGGCTGGACTGGCAGGCCAACATCCCTTTTTGTAGGTCCAGTGGAAAACAAAAGTGGCTCTCTGCAGCCTTGGAGGCCAAGAGGCACCATGGATCTCATCCCAAGTCCTCCAAGAGCTGTGGGCACCCAGTGCCCTCACTCCCACGGTCCAAGGCTGATGGGTGGAGATGGAGCAAACCCAGCAGGCAGCAGGAGAGCTCAACTCCCATGGATCCTGTGCCATAATGTTTACAAGCAGGATATTGGATGGTACCCACAGTGCAGGAATGCAGAGCTGTTGGGAACAGCTCCTGAATCATCACCAGAGGTTACTGGGCCCATCAGTCCCACCCCAGCACTGGCAAACAGAGGGGGAAGATGCAGCTGGGATGGGCCAGGCTGGCTTTGCTCCCTTCACAGGGAGGGGGAGATCTCTTCCACAGAGGGTGAAAAGGGTGTTTTGGAGCTGCTCTCCTCCCATCCGCGATCCAGAGTTTTTCTGGGAGGCACAGCCACCTGCCAGCAGCTCACAGCAGCAAGGAAAGCCTGTGGTGACACCAAGGCAGGTACTGACACTGAAGAGTCATAAAACTTTAAAAGAAACAGGCTGGAATAGCACAAAATTATATCCACCATCATTAAAGCATTCATAAGAATCTTGGTTACAAATACATTCTGTTAATCTCAGAAAAACACTGACACATGAACTCTTTCAGAAACTCTTGTCTTCAAAGGTAGAAACTCATGACAGGAAAAAGGGAGAAAAAAAAACCCCAAAGGTTTTTTAGAAGTTTATTTCTAGCCCTGACAGAACAGTTATTAAACAAAGTCAACAAATACAGTAGTTAATATTGCAGTAACAATTAAATAACATAATGAGATTAAATTACACAAAAGGCAACATTAACATCTGAAGACAGTTAAAAAAATAAAAAGAAAGCTTGCACCTACTTCCATTCCCATCAACAGCATAAGGAACAGAGGGAAAAACAGGACAGAGAGATTTATTGACTCAATTCCAGCTGGAGAGACCCTTAATCACACTTTTGCTCCCTCCCCAGCCCTCTGATAACGGGACCCATCTGCTGTAGCCAAACTTTTGCACCTCCCTGCACAGAGAGCCAGGCTCTAATTAGTCTCATTAACACCTAAGGGCAAAGTGCTCATTCCCATGGTTGTTTTTAGGAAGAACTCTGGTTTTTTCTATGATAACAACATCCCAGGAATCTCACACTCCCTGCACACTCTCACCTCAGCCACAAGCTGCCCAACTGACACTTCACAGGGATCCTGTGCATGTCTGACCCCCACTCAGGCCCTCGGGTGGGCACCCAAGAGGGATGCAGGGGAATCCCCACATTTGGATGCACCTCATCCCTTCCCATCATTTCCTCCAGCTCTGCCCCAGTGCCACAGCAGAGCTGGCAGCCCTGCACCCACTCAAGGGCTCATCTCTGCTCCCACCAGGGAAAACCCCAGCCCTGGAGCCTCTCACCTTGCAGACACCCTCAGAAAAGCGATGCCTGACCCTCCAGACACAAAAGCACAGCACAAAAACCCTTCACCTGGCTCTCCTCTCCTGTCAGCCCCACTTCTGATCCCCACAGAAACCTCACCCAGGGAGATGCTGGCACTTCCCAGCCTCAAAGCTCAACACTGTCCCAGGTCACACACACAATTTGGGAACTTGGGATTGGGTCAGGTTCTGTGCATTAGGATGGCTGAATCTTCAGAAGTCGTCTCCTAAGCAGGCTAAACTGGACAAATTTTGCAACATATGATTTAAACCGTTCTCATTCACCAATAAAAGGGAACTAATAAGTTAAAATTACTTATGATTTCTTGTTTTCTATTTTAAAAAATCTAAATTTATCTAGATTGTGCCATTAAAAAAACCCAACAAAACAAAAAAAAAAAAGAAAGAAAGAAAGAAAGAAAGAAAGAAAGAAAGAAAGAAAGAAAAGCTCCCAGTTTAACTCTGGCACAAGGAGTTTCACCAAGTCCATTGCCAGCAATGGACAAAGAGGGAACCATTGGTACAACAGGTTTTTTCCTCAGCCAAGCCTCCTCACTGCTCCATTTGAGCTGGGACACACTCAAACCAGGGTGATTACAGTGTCCATGGCTCATAATAAACTTTCTTCCAGGCAAATGCATTTGGATTTCCTTACCTGGCATGAGACACTTCCTTGAATTTAAAATTTAAAGCCATAACTGCTCTCACACTTAGGGTTAGAGATTTATCCCTGTGAGGAGCACTCAAGATAATTAACCCAACACAGATTTTAACTACCACACAGGAGCAGAACACAAGCTGAACCTGCCCAACAAGGCACCCTGCAGGCCCCACATGACCCCCAGGAGCTGTGAGACCCCAGCCCTGCTCCCCTCCACCATCCCCCCAAACTGCCTCTGCTGTCCTGCCCAGCTGCTCTCACCTGCAAGTTTGTTTTGTCATACCTTGGCTACAAGTCCCCAAAATGTCACTCTCTCTATTATACAGACACTGAAATTCTCTGGAAATGCCTTCTATCTCCTGCCAGCAATGCCTGGAAAAGTGTGCAAAAATTTTTATTCAGGGTCCTCTGTCCACACCCAACCATAGCTCTGTCTGTCCCAGGCCCTGCCCCACTGGGAATGCAATACAATCCCACTAAAGTCATGGTTGTTCTTTCACAGATTCATTTGGCACATTGGTACTACTTGGCTCTTCCTTAAACACTGGGGGAGGTTGAAATGCATAGACTGTAGCATTAGAAGGGGCACAGGCTCTGCTAAACTCACCCCTGGCAACACCCCAAGAGCTCAACTGCTCAGGCTGTCGCTGTCCTTCAGAAGGAGGCACTTTTTGTTGCATTGAAGGGTTGACTGCAGCCATCCTGGCTAGCACAAATCCTTGTGACAAGGATCACAGTGACACCAGCCAGTCCAACAGGCCCCACGATGGTCTGACAGCACTGCTTCCCCTCTGCTTCATCTCACAAATTTGGCATCTCCAGGTGTTGATCATCATCTGTTGAGCTCGTGTTTCCAAAATCCTGTATCGTCAGTGTCCTCAGATCTGGTTATTTGTTCTTCTGGTTTCATTAGTACAAATGGAGCACATACAAAACTGGAAAAAAATAGCTCTAATACTTTAAACTCTGACAACTCCATAGGTTGATGCATTATTTGCTTGGCGGGGGGAGGAGGAGGAGGGGGGAAATTACAACATATACAAAAATGTATTTGATACAAAGAAGGGAAATGTAAAATAAAAAAAGTCAAAGGCACCAGCATAACTTCCAAAGCCCAAGTCAGAGCACAGATATATGTTTGTGAACCACCCACTGCACCAAGCACATTACCCCTCAAGCTTCTGGCCAGCAAGTCTAACAGGGAAAAAAGAGCAGACAGGAAGACAGCTGGAATTTTTTCTTGCCCTGACTAGAACTGATCATTTGATCATAAATAAAGTATCTGACCCCAACCTACACATCTACAACCCACATCCAAAGACTTGACCAATCATAACGATTCTACAAAGAGGCCACGTTTTTGATTAAAAAAAAAGTCCACGGAGCACAGGCATGAGAAACAGTTGAATACTTCTCTTCCCCCTCTCTCTCTCTCCTTATTTATCTTAAAAAGGTGACAACCATCTCCATACTTTATGATTCCTTAAGTAAACGAGTTGTTGATTCTACAGTACAGCGACAGCTAATCCAAAAAAGAAACGAGGGGCAAAGATGTACCTTCACATTCACCACACCTGCCGTGAATCTGGTCACTGGGAGCTTCCCACAGGGATTGCAAGTAGAGGGGAGGAAGAGGAGAGGCAAAGAGATCAGCAGGTAAAATTAGTACTGCTGTCTGAAAGCTTGAATCGGTCATTCAAGTATTGAAGTACCCAGAGGGTACAATGGGAGCTGTTACAGCAAAGTCGTTAAAACCCTTAAAGCCCCGGGCACAGCAAGTGGTATTTCTGGGCTGTCTGGGAAACAAAAATCAGAATTTAAAAAACCCCACAAAGGCTAGTAATTCAGCCCTCAATTCCTTCTGGACCCCAGACAGGGATCTCTAGAGTCGCCACAATGTATTCTGGGTGTCTTCTGGATAAGAGTTTCTTCCCTTTTGCAGATGTTTCCCACCCCCACAAAAACCCCTTCCCTCCCCCCACAAAGTGTAACAATTTCATATATTATAAAGATTTGTAAAATACAAACAAAAAAGGAAGGAGGCTGTGGCAGGACGTTAGCGGTTACTCTTCATTGCTTCTTTGGCTGCCAGGATCAGTGGCGTCAAGCTGGACAGAGGTTTGGCCAGTTTCAAGAAGGGATGCTGCCAGGAAGACACAAACACAAGGATTCAGTGAAAGACACACTTTTAAAGGTTTGATTTCCAGCAGGATTCATGTTTCCATGGAGCTAGGCAGCAATGACTCTGCGTTTTAACTGCATTTTAACTTGTTTCACGTGTTTCTCCAGATGGTTACAAGGACAAACAATCCCAAGCTGGCTGGGATCACACTGCCTTGCCCAATGGAGTTTCTCCTGGAATATCTCACTGTTTTTGCAAAAGGTGTGTATTGAAGCTGCACTTGCAATGAGCAAAACAAAGATCTAACCAAGAAATAATCAGAGAAAGATAAGAAGCAGCAGCTGGCTCTACTGGGAAAGCCTCTACACCACCTGCCTGAGAGCTACTCCTTGCTCTCCCCAGGAATGGCATCAGTGATTCTCTCACTCCTTCACACAATGCTGCCTACAGGCAAATCTCATTTAACAAACCAGCTTTTTTCCAGTGCACAGAAAGTATTTCAAATCAAAACTAAAAGGAGAAATGGTGGCACAGTGGCAAGGACACTGCTCCAGCTGCTCAGCCTATAGGGCAGAATCCTGGAGGGAGAAAGGAAACTTTCCTTTTCAAGGCCCGAACACTGATGTCAGATCAGATTATTTTATCAGGAGTTCTGAGGAGGACATGAGGTATGAAAAGCAATGCAAATGCTATCAGTGGACACCTTCTGAAGGGAGTTCCTAAACTGCAGGACGCTTTGGCAGTGGCAGAGTGAAATCACAGATTATGATGGAATAACTTTGGAGTGTATTATAAATCTTTCCTACCAACTGTTCTCACTGCCGTTCCCAGGAAAAAATACACGAAAAAAGAACAAAGGATGCCAGTCTATGGTGTGGTTCATGACAGGCTGACTCTGGACCTTGCACTGTTACAAGAAGCTGAGTCTCACCTGTAGCAATTCTTTGGCTGATCCTCTTTTCTCCACATCCATCTCCAAACATCGGTTCAAGAAATCCCGGAATATTGGGGACAGTTTCTCGGGGTTCTGGAGCTCTGGTGTGCCATTAGTTGCTATCAAATATAAAGCCTGTAAAATGAAGAGTAAGGTATAACCAAAACCAAGCTTTCAAAGACACCAAACTGACCTGCCTCGTGGCAAGCCCTCAGGTGAGAGGCCTCTGCAGCTTACTTCCCAACTTCACAGATTAGAACTGTAAAAATGCCACACGTGTAGGCAGTCATGACCTATTCTTGCTAGTAGCAAAATAATGTTCAAGATCTTTTGGCAACAGATACTGATCTTAGCAAAGAAAATAACAGTTTGTGAAACAACAGCACTTTCCATAGTATCTTGGGTTTACTTTCCCTAAACTATCACAGAGGCCTGAAGTCAAAGTGCTGTGTTTCAGTTACAGGCAGGCAAATCTTCTAAGTACCATCACAGAATCCCAGACTGGTTTAGGCTGAAATGGACCTTAAAGCCCATCTTGGTCCACCCCCTGCCTTGAGCAGGGACACCTTCAACTATCCCAGGTTATTCCAAGCCCCATCCAGCCTGGCCTTGGACAGGGAGTCAGGGTAAGGCTGACTGCAAATTCAAGGCAGCTTTCTTCCCCTGGAGGAATCTTCTTGTACTGCTGATCTTGTTGGCTTTTTCATCTCATTTTCTTTTTGATGCAGATGCAGCTAGTGAACAATTACTGACAGCAGTGAACACCCAGCTCCAGCAACACCAGAGCTTCTTACCCTCAGGGGGTTCTCGTTGAGGTATGGGGGCTCTCCTTCCACCATCTCAATAGCCATGATGCCCAGGGACCAGATGTCCACCTTGGGGCCGTAGGCTTTCCGTGTCACCACCTCAGGAGCCATCCAGTACGGGGTTCCCACCATGGTGCTGCGCTTGCTCTGCTCAGGGGTGATCTGGGCACAGAACCCAAAGTCGGCTGCAGGACAACAGAGGTTTAAGAAGTTAAACTGGTGCACCCCAAGGAGAGGCTTTCCTAGAAGACTTCTCTATTGCTACACATACATTTCATTGAGAGGGGTTTGGGGGCAGTTTCTTCTTTCCTCCCCCACTACATTCTCCGTATTAAAAAAAGCCAACGTGCAATGAAAATACAAAACCTGAAGGTGGTTAAGCAGGGCAGAATCCCATGGAGTGAAGACAAGGCTTTTGTCCTCTGGAAATAAGAATTACCCTGTAGAAGAAGGGTGTTTTGCCCAGTTCTTCCTTCAAGAGTTCTAGAATGCTAACAGCCAAAATAAGCAATCAGGCAGAACACAGGCAGAGTGTTCTGCATGTGATGTGTTATACAGCCTGAATTAGAAGAAATTCATCCACAATCTATGGCTTCTGCCCTGCTAAACAGATTGTGCTTGTGCAGCTACTGAGGTCAACATTTCACAGCACTTTGGCCATCTATACAGGTACTACAGCTGACAGACATGGAAACAAGGCTCCAGGGAAGTGCAGTGCTGCCCCACTCAGCAGCAGGAACCTGGACAAACAAACCTTTCCACAAGGTAACTACCAAAGAGAACAACCACACTCAAGAAAACAAGAAAAGTCACCTATTCCTATAGCCTTCAGGTGCAGCAGCAATGCATGTCCCATCATGTTACTTTATCCAGCTGCAGCACTCCCACTTCCCAGGCATGTAAAGCATCAATAAGAACACAGTTAAGGCAGGAGACAGATATTACTTTATCATTGACACTAAGTTAGAGAAAGAGAGAGAGAGAGGGAGAGAAGAGAGAGAGAAATTTAAATTCCAGGGTGATTTTGGAAGTGTCATGCCAAGCAGTGCTAAGGAAAGAGCCAAGTCATGGAAGTGCCAAGTTGTACACCAAGACCATTTAACACAGAACTACCCCACCCTGATAGTCAAGATGCTGCCTTAAAAAAATAAAAAAAAAAATCAAACAAAACCCAAACCTATGATAGGAGTCACCAAGTTCCTTCTGCACATTCTAGCCTTATCAAGGTGTCACAATCACCTCCCAGCATGACCTATTTCCATGACCAGCCCAGAGAAGCAGCTGCAGTGTGTTCTCCTGACCTCCCAGCCAGGCCTCCAGCACAGAGGAAGAAGGCAGGCAGGAATCCAGTTTCACCCACCAGCAGCATGTGTAGCAGCAGTGGTGACACCTGTCCTGTCACCAGACTCCCTCAGAGAAGGGCAAGAGTTCAAAAAGAAGGTGCAGCTTCTCCCACCCTAAACTTCTGCTAAAGCAATATAATCACACAGCCCCAGAAGAGCTTGCTCAGCACTGATTACACCACCTCCCCTTCATACAGGGAATTTTTGCAGCTGACTCCTGTCTTCTCCTGTGTCTCCTTCCTCCTCATCCTCCCCCGATCTGCTGGCATGATGATTTTGACTCAGCTGCTAACTCCGTCCTTTGGCCACTTTGCTTTTGACACCCTTTGTGCAATTTTGATCCTTCTCCAGCTAACTATTCTCAGCCACATCCTCTGCTGTAACTGTCCACTTCTCTTCAGCCTCTGAATCCACAGTTTGTGCACAGACACATCACATCCTTAAAAAAAAATTCCCTATGCAAGCAAGCAGCACATCCAGCAATGCTGGTATGCAAATCAGGGTGCTCCTAATCTTTCTCCACACTCCATCTCATAAACAGAGACTGGAAACCATCTAGAATGGGAATATTGCTAAGACGCTTTTCCATGGCACTTCAAATTCCTCATAAAAACACTTTTTGCTTCACACCTTTTTGCCTTAACTCTTTGACTGTTATGTGCTTTGTACATTCCTACATACAAGAAAGGCAGATAATGCACCTTTTTCTCAACAATCCTGACAGCTACCAGTGCTTCCACATCATTTTTATTTACACACACCAGAAAAAGGATTTACTGTACAGGCCCATGCATGCATAACCATTACCTGAAAAGCAAGCAGTTTGTTTTGTCATTAATAAAAGTGTTACACTTCCAGTCCAAGAAAAGGTACATGATGAAGACTAGACTGCAATAAATGACCAATAATGCTCAATTTTCTTGTTAGTGGCCTTTTCATGAATGGGAAAAAGCATTAATATCAAGTCCTGACATCCTAATAAAGCCACTGCAGTTTGCTGCAACTTTGCTCTTGCAATCATTCCCATTTTGCTTCACTGTCTGTGCCAGTTACTTCCTATTTACCAACGTATTCATGGGGCCACAGGTTTGCTTCAACATCCTGCTGGGCCAACACATTCACAGCCCCATTCTGAGGGCCCTCAGAAAATCAGCGCCTGCTGTCTGATACATATTTGATAACACAATTGATTTCTATTACTCATAGTTAATAAAAACCATCTCAAATTTCCCTGCCAATTCCCCTTTTACAGATTTACACACTCCAAACCAGAGATTCCTGGAAAAGGGAAAACAGAACATAAAACAATTGTCTGCTACTCACTTAATTTAACTGATCCATCCATTCCTAACAGCACATTGTCACTCTTTATGTCCCTGTGGATGACCTGGTTGGCATGGAGGAACTCAAGTGCTTGCAAGCACTGGATAGGAAAGAAAAAACAACATTCAGCATCCAGAAACAGAACTGCAATACACGAAAACAAATTCAAAGCCATGTTCACACCCTCAGCCAACTCTGAGTGCAAGAATAGAAAGGTATTATTAAAAATAACCAGCAGAGGAAGCTCTTGGGCTACAAAAATACACTCTGGATTTCAGAAGGTCAAAAATCATTTCACTGTGGAGTTTCCCTATCTTAACAAATGCATCCTTTAAACTCCTCATCACCCAAGATGCTCTCAGAAATCCCTGATGTTAATTTTGGTACATCCCACAGATTCTGCAGGGGAAGCATAAAGGATTAAGTGAGAGCTTTTCAGGCTGAGGGGTCACCAAGAAGAATTGGTGAGGCTTCATGTCCAACATCCCCACAACTTCTCCAGTGAAGGCCATAAAACATCTTCATTCTGAAAGGCACTAATACTGGTTTGCATTGTGTTCAGATGAAAACCTTTCATGCTAAGTTTCTGCCCAAAACCATAATGAGATTTACTTTTGTTATTTGAGAATAAAAGGCAAAAGAACAAAAGCCAGATTTTTCTCTTTCCATCTAAGCAGAACATTTGCAGCTTGACATAGATGTCCCCACTGAGTTTTTTTTTTTTTAATCTTGGTCTGCTTTAGCAAAGTGACACTGATTTGCAAACCTAAATGTATCTAAAACACTGGGCAGCAGAGTTTTGATGAAGTACAATAGTTCAGTGTTTGATTTCTTCCTCAGGAAAGTTCATTACTGTCACAGTAAATAGTTACTCTTTTGGTTCTCTGCTTCCAGCTCTGGTTTCTCTGGAAACCATTCCCTGTCCATACACGTTACTGTGCAAGTTTGCTTTCCCTCCCCTCCCTTGGGGTGAGTCACAAAAACACTCATCATACTGATGGAGTCAGATGGGCTTTTTAAAAGCCTCCCTTTCTCCTCCACAGCAGATAACAGAATTCTCCTTCTGCCATGATAAAATCAAGCCTGAGCTGGATACTGGCACTGGCAGAAACCACTGATAAGCTGTGATATTGGCTGCTTTAACACTTTCATTTGAAATCTTACTGCAATCTCAAAGTTATTCCAACTATCATCTTCTGAAACATTATTTCCCTGAGAAATCCATAAAGAAAACTTAACTGGCACAGAACTACAGATGTCACACACTATGACTAAATTGGAAATGACTAAAGTGGGAAAGGGATGGTCTGCATTCCCTTCATCTTTATTTTAGTGTATGTTTCTTAACATACTCCTGTTTCAGCAGATCCACTTCCAAACTGTGAGTAAACACCATTCCCCTTCTTCCTTCTGGAAAACACTTTAAAGCTTTCAGGAGTTCTTTTTTTTTTTTTTTTCTTTTTTTTTTCCTCCTTTCTACATTACCCATACACGAATATGCAGATTTTTTTTTTCCTTAGTGCCTCTGAATGTTCTTTGTTAGTCCAAGTTAAAAAAGCCATTCCTTCCAGCTGCTTAACTGCTCTATTGCTTCTCCCTGAACTTTATTCATATTGATCTGATAATGATAGTCCACATTATTCATATCATTCTGTTAACAGAGTCAGCAGGATGAGGCACCCCAGGTACCAAACCCACAGCTTTATTTGCTCCATCACCAAACATTCCCAAACACCCACCTCAAAAACCACTGTAGCTCTTCCATGTTACAACCTGTAAAGCCCCAGTTTTCTCAGTTAACCTAATTTTGTTATTTTCTGCAATTTTAATATTGATTTCTGCTCAAGGTACCATTCATTCTTTACTCAATGACTTCAGCAGCAATTGTGGCAATTAGTGCTAACCTGAGCATGCCACAGAAATTAGGGGAATAGGGAGCACCTTCATTCCCCAACCCAGCCCCTCCTCACTCACCTCTCTGCAGACAGCAGCGATCTGTGCTTCATCCATGCACGTCTCTGTGACCACATCTGTTAGAGAGCCTCCAGCCAGATACTCCATCACCACAAACAATTCATCCCCTACGAGGTAACTACAAAGAGAAAACCAAAAGCATGTCCCTGTGCCATCAGGGTGACAGTACACACAGCCTCATCTGCTTCCAAGACCCTCAGGTAGAGGAAGAGCAGGTCTGTGCAAGGGATAACCCTTGGGATGAGGAATCAGCCAGCTGGCTGCATTTACCTGTCCAGGAAGTTGACTATGTTGGGATTCTTTAGCTCCTTCATTACCAAGATCTCATTAATTATCAGCTCCTTCTTGGGCTGTTTCTGCAAATTGATCTGTTTAATAGCCACCTGAATAAGGCAAAATAAAACAGCAATCTCAGACCTCAGTACCCAAACCTTTCAGTCACTCTTAATACAGTGAAAAGGCAGAAGGAATCCTGTAAGAGGATTAAAGGAGTTTTGAACAGTTTGTGGCTGGCAAGTTGGGTTTTTTTTATCAGCACACAACTTAAAAGAATCCAGCTTGATCAGCACACAACCTGCAGCCATGGCCAACATCATCCTCTTGCAGCTGACAGGATCCACAAACCGTAAGAGAGGCCAGAACACACAGCAAAAGGCCCTCAGGAGAGAGAAATATATTCACTCAATTCCTTATCAACAGGCCTGAAGCAGAAGAGAATCCTGTAGCAACTCAAGAGAGAGAATTTGAGCCTTCCAATGCAAGATGAGGCAATTTGTTCTTTATTCTGACCAAACTGGTGTTTGGGTATAAGGAATGCTGGGAGGCAGAAGCAATTCCTCCCAAAGCCATTAACTCAATGAACTATCCAAGAGAGAAAAGGGAAGATCAAGGCCCACCTCATCCAGGAAATAAGCTAACAAGGACAAGTACTACAGAGTTTACAATGGAGAAGAATCATCCCAGCTCTGTTAACTCCAACACTCCGAGGAGGCAGTTTGGAGTTCAGCAAGACAGCCTGGATTAACTCCAAAACCAAGCACAAGAACCAACATAATCCTGTAGAAATTATTGTTATTATTGTCAAGGACATTAATGGAAGAAATTCTTGTCATTCTGCAGCACAGAGTGACAAAATAACTATGATTGGAGGTGGAGCAGGTTGCTGAGGGTCTCGTGTGGGAGTCTGGAATGGAGACCTCAGTGAGCAGATATTCCACAACCCCTCTTGAGCTCCTGTGCCATGCCTTATTCTGCCTGAGAGGGAAAAAACTTCTAGTATCTAACTCTAATTTCCCTTATGGCAATTTTTGTCTGTTCCCTCCTGTCCTGTCACTGTGTAGCTTTAAGAGCAGTGTTCCTCCTACTGATGAACAAACCTAACTCTATCCTCAGGCATTACCCAGAGGAAACCTGAGCACTGCATGAAGGCTGCAAGCATCAATGTCTGGCAAAGTGCAGAGCAGGTCAAAGAAAGGCCCTGGACCCCCAAATTCGCTCTACAATCAGTAAGAGGACATGAAATACTGCAGTGTGTAGAGAGCAAACTAAGAGACCCTGAGATGATGGCAAGGCTCATGTTTAATCAAGATGTAGTGCTCCACTGCAGGACTACTGAATGTGGTTACTGCTGAAAGGCCATTTGCTCATCAGTGACCTAAAGAATGCCTAATTTAAAGGAAAATTTAGGAAAGAACTTAAATAAAAATATTAAAAGAAAATTAAGGAAATCTGAAGGTAAACAGACACAAATAATTATTCCTAAAATCCGAGTCCCACAAGCCCTCTGGGTTGTTTCCCAAGATATGGCCACTGGATGACAGAATGCAGAGTACTGCTGATGCCATCAGTTTCACTGGGGAAACCAAGGAATAAAAGCAGAGAGTATGGAGAAGACATTCTGACTGCAACAGGGCACCACATGAGACAAGCTGCTTCCCTAGAGACAGACACAGCCAAGTGTGCAAAGACTAAACAAAATTTTATTTCTGAAAACATAAGACAACAATGCCTGCAATTCTTGAAGGATAAACTATTTTCCAAACTCACTTCTGGAACACCTCACTCCCTCTGCTTTTCACTGGAAAGACAAATCTCTGGTTTTAGCTTTCATCATCTGATTACTACAGAACAGGGCACACTGTTACAACCACGACAAACAAATGTGAGAGGTGACAGCAGCGAAGGGAGCCACTGAAGGAAATCACTCAAATCATTCTGGTCATCTAGAGAAGAACTTTTAAACAAAAAAAATGAACATAGGAATCTTACCTCCTGCCCTGTTGCCACATCAATAGCTGTGAAAACTGTACCTGAAGCCCTGCAAAGAGAAAGAAAAATGTCACAGCAAGTTGCATCAACCTGCATAACAAACACACACATGAACAGCCAAGTCACAAACACAAAATTGTTTCAGTTTTCACTTCAAAATTTCCACCACTGTGTGATGCCTTCACTGTTTATTTACTTTACTGTTTGCTACCCAGAGAGGTCATGGCTGCCTCATCCCTGGAAGTGTTCAAGGCCAGGCACTATCCTAGGATAGTGGAAAGTGCCCCTGGCCCATGGCAGGGAGTGAAACTTTAAGGGATGGGCTGTAAGGTCCCTTCCCACCCTAACTATGGTAGGATTCTGTGATTTATCACTGCTGAATGTAGCCAGCATCTCTGTCTGCACAGTAAGTGGTGTGAGGCAGAGAATAGCACCCTGCTGCTGACACTGCCCCACTGGGAATAAAAGTTGGGGTCAACACTTACCCCTGCCCGATTTTTTCATATCTGGTGTATTTTTTCTTGGGATCTCCTATGCTTACAATAGTGCCTGAAAGGAAAAAAATTATTAGAAAGTCAGTCCAATGCCACTGCCCTCAAGAGCAGGGCTGGCCTGGCCAAGATAGGCCCAAGAGTGGGTGAGCTCAAGTAGCAAAGCTGGTGCACCAACAGCCAAAGCTGCAGGGGAACATTAACACAGTGAAAAATCATCATCAAGATGGTTATGGAACAAGCAACAGCAGAAACTATTTTGTGTTACTATGGTTTGATTGAAGTTCAGTTGTGGCACTGTGATGTGCATGCATGATACAAACCCAAATCTGTTCTATCCTTATTTTCCACCCCACAGCATTACAAACCACCTGAGCCAGTGCGGTGCTCTCAGGACACAAAGCTACCCAAGCACTGCACACAAAGCAAGGGTGAGGGCAAATCTGTGACATTCCTCCCCCAGCCCTAAAGCCTTGGTTGATCTGAAATGAAGGCACCTACGTAGTTTTTCCATGATGTCCTCATCTGACATCTTGGTTTTCTTTTTCTGCTTATCCCCCGCTTTGGAGGCACTGTCGGCGCAGGTGTCACCGGCCGGGGCAGGGATGGGGTCAATGACAGAGCGGGTGTAAATCTGTAAGGGAAACCAGAGACCTGAGCACTGCTCTGCCATCACTGACCTTCAGCTGAAACCCACCACAGCTCTGCAGACATCCCCAAATATCATTTTATAACAGGTAGGAGGCAGAAATTAGACCTGAGACACATTAAAGCTACATAAAAACAAGATGCTGGCAACATAACTGACCTCTGAAGGACATGCAGGCACCTCCTGAACAGAGAGGATGCTAGGAGATTCCACAGTGAGTTTCTCAGTTTTTTATCTGCTTGTTCTTTATAACCATACTAGTTAACAGAGCACAAACCACTATTTAATACTGAGATCAACTTCTACTAAGATCTAAACGAAAAAGATACTTGATTGCCATGAAAAGAAGGACAAGATTCTCAAGTATTTCCCAGCTGTCCCTAATTCAACAGGTTTTTAAAGGATTTAATTTCTTGAAGCTTTATTTAATTTTCTCCTGAGCTGTTCACAGATATACACAGCTACTCCAGAAATATCCAGCTGTGGACCTCTCACCTTTTATAAGTCTAAATCCCAAGAGTGGGAAATTATAAAGCCGTATCACTAGACAAATAAACATAATTCACATTTGCACTCCTGGAAAAAATGGGCAAGAGAGAGGCAAAATGTAGAGCTCCCACAGCCAAAAGAAAGAGCTGGAGTAAGCGAGATCCCTGGGACACCATTAGCAAGGTGTGTAGATGAGGGTTACCCTAAAACTTCATGAACAACTTCTCAAGCATTTCACTGTTCCTGTAGTGCTGATGACTTTGTGAGTGAAGCAAGCTTCCAAATCTAAAATTTCAATTGGTTGGGATTTAGGTGGTGTACCTTGGAGGGGCTACCACACTGCAACTCAATCAAATGAAAGAAAGCAAATACATTACACCTGTATCACTGTGCTGTGCAAAGTTACACAAATAGCCTACAGGTTTTATTTAGGAATAGGAATAAGAATCCTCCTCCTCCTCACAAGGACAGGCATAATTGGATGTCTTCAACACAAGCTGACAAAGAAATCAACAAATTTCAGTTATCTGAGAGGTCTTTTCCAACCTAAGCAATCCTCTGATTCTATTAAGTACAGGACTTCTAATCCAACTGATAATTAGGAAATAGGTATTTTCTTAGCAAATTCAAAAACCAGAACTTTTCTCTAAAAACTTACAGCAGCTTATTGCCCAAATAAAGCACTTCCCCAAAAAGCAGAAGTTCTGCAATGCTGAGAAATGCAGGTCTGTCAGTTTTACAGCTGCTCACCGATTTTGTGTGATCTGGCCGGGGAGCAATCACAGGAGGAGGAGCCTCTTCATCATCATCATCATCATCTGCCACAGCTGTTGATGGTTCTGAACCTTTGGCATTGGTCTACATTTTCACCAAAGTTTAAAAAAGACAGATAAATTGTCTCTCCCACAGTATTAAAGACTTCACATTTTTTTCTTCACATTAAGAGATAATAATTCTTACCCATGTCAAAAGAAAATAACCTAAACCACTCAGTCTATCCTTTAGTTATTACATTTTATAATGAGACTCAAACACTGTTGCTGCAGTGAAATATGCAATTGACCAACCAAATTTATGTTTTATTCCACAAAAAATTTCCTAATTTTTATATTTTTGATCTTTATATAGTTTAATACTTCAAGATTCAGGATATAACAAGTCCAGAAGACCTGAACTTGTATGCACCACAGAATATCCAAACAATAGTAAACACACTCACCGTTGGTGTTCCTGAAGGGAAACCATCTTTTTCTAAACAGGACAAATAGCAGAATAAATAAGATCATCAGAAAGAAAGTAATAAAAAGTGAATTTTGTCAAGTACAAGGTAAGAATATTACAAAGCCTTATTACTAAGCTACTTTCAGAAAGAATTTGGAAGAAAAGTAAAACTACACCTGTTTCTGGAACAGTCCTCTCAGCCCCCAAACATAGGTCCCTATCTACGAGTCACAAATTATTCTGCATCGCTGATGTCACCAGCTGGTGACATCAAGTTCAGAGACAGCTGTGAGGAGCAAAGCCTCCAGCACAAAACCAGCTCATCCCAGTCCCAGAGCCCCAGCTTGATAAACACAGCCCATTCAAGTTCATTTTGGCTGCTATTCTAAATAATCCAGTTCCTCTTCACTTAAAACAGGAAATTAACTGGACAACGCCAGTTTCCAGTCAGTTTGAAATCAATCTTTGTACATTTGTGCCTCATTCAAATGCACCTTGATTTCAGCACTTGAACCTGATTTATCATTATGACAGAGAGGAAGACTGTGCTCCAAATACCCAACTCCAGTGTCTTGCACACTTGGCTCTCACCTGGTGCAGAAAAACTCAGATATTTCTGTTTTGCTGTGTCTTTTGAGTCGTAGAATTTCAGCACATCTAGTACCGCCTGGGGGTTTTTCTTCTGTTCTAGCTTGGTGATATTTGAGGTCTGAAGTAACCGAGCCCATTGTTCTGGCATTCCCTGAAAAAACAGGGGATTTTAAGCATCCTTTTTTGTATTTTAAAGGTTTTTAAAAAGCAAAACAAATTTCTTCCCTCTGTAAAAGCATAACATGCACAGCCTTAAGCACATTAGCAAGTATGGGGAGCTAAAGGTGAAAACACAAATCACAACTCCTCCAGGTATCCTGGGCCAGATATGAGGAGTGGGAACACAAAAACACTCAACAGACCCAGCGTTACCCACTAAAGAAAGCAAATTGAAGAGGGTGTGTCAGGGAGGGCTCTCCCAGGTGACACAGAGCATCAGATGTGACACTGGCATTGCAGAAGCACTAACAGGTCACAGCGTGCTGTACAAACACACAGGAAAAATAGTTCTTTGGTAGAAACAAAGCCTAACTCGCACTTTATTCTAAAGCTCTGCCTTGGCTTCACTGCAGCACTGACCCCTGGTGTTTCCTGAGCTGCTGTAAGGCAGGAATACTCACAGTGAACTCTCCAGTAACAGCATCAAAGCCAACATGGATGGTATGTTCAAAATCTGACGGTGGGGAAATCTCTGGCCTTTCCTTTTCCTTCTTCTTGCTTCCTGAAAAAGACATTCAAAGACCTCCATGTTAGAAAGAAATTATTCCCTGTGAGGGTGGTGAGGCCTGGCACAGGTTGCCCAGAAAAGCTGTGGCTGCCCCATCCCTGGAAGTGTTCAAGGCCAGATTGGACGGAGCTTGGAGCCACCTGGGATTTTGGGAGGTGTCTCTGCCCATGGTAGGGGATGAAACTGAATGAGCTTTAAAGTCCCTTCCAACCCAAACCATGCTGGGATTCTGTGATTCCAAGAACCTTGTTCCATTCAAATAATTTATACTACAGTAGCAAGAAGAAAACATTAAGAGCACCAGAGTGCTCTGTTGAGCACATGAAATCTAGACATATTAAATGTTTACAATGCAAAAAAGGACATTTTAATATAGATTAAGAACTGCAGAAAAGACAACTTCAGTTCAACCTCAAGTTCACCCTAAAGACACTTGAAACTCAGTTGCCTCAGTGCTTCAATTCAAGGTAATTAATGCAAACTAGGACTTCCTGTGATGAAGATAAGAGTTTATAGCCTCAGAGCAATTACCTAATTTAAATTAAAAGAGGGGTGGGAAAGCATAATAAGCACCAGAAGCAGGAATAAATAGCTAGAAGGACCACGTGCCCAGTCCAACCTAGATTCAACTGAATTTATAAGATATTTTCTAACACCTGGGGCTTTGGAGTTTTATTTGTTTGTTTTGGGAGTTTGCAGAGGGTGGTTCGGGGAGGGAAGGGGCAGTATTTAATTTTTCGACTTTGTTCTTAAATTCACCTTAAAAGTCCTCTTGCTTCAGTACGGAAAAAGCAGGTAAAGCAGCACTCTCCTCATTACTGCACAGCAAGCAAAGATGGTGCTGCTCAGAGGCAGGAATCCGACTGAAATCCCCTCAGGCTGGCGGGAAGGGAAGGGAAGGACGGGGAGCGAGGACAATACTCCCGAACGAAAAGCCATGTGGGCTGCCTGCAGCTGAACAATGCCGTGGAAAGACACGGCTGTTATAAACAGGATATCTTTAATATGGCTGCACGGGGCAGAGCCAAAAAGCAAACGGGCTGTCAGACCTTTCATTAACAGCGCTCGGCCGCAGCACAGGGGAAACTCGCTGCTGTGAAAACCGAGGAAAGCACCATTTCTGCCCTATTTCTTGCAGTTTTTTATGTGGAAGCAAGGGGGAACATACATATAAAAAGCTGTACCCCTCAGGAAGGCTCCTTTTTGGGAGCACTTGACGTGCAGTGAACAGGAGCTGGTGCTCAAGCCCTCCAGCATGTGCTGGGTAAATAAACCCACTCCTTCCAAAAATACACAGATCCCACGAGTAGGCAGAGCAAGAAGACTGAAACCCATTGCTCTGCCCACAGGAACAGCAGAGCAGCACTTCAAACAAACAGGCCGAGCCAGAGGCAAGCCCGGTGAGTCATGTGCTGGCAGGACATCCTCGAGCTCCCAGAACAAGGCCACGGTGAGGCCACGCTGCCTCCCGGCCCCTGGCTGGGATGGAAACAGGAATCCCTTCAGTGCAGGGCAATGCTCCTTTCAAACTGCACACGGTGGTCTTTCTAAAGAGAAAAGTCTGTCAGGAGAACGTGAGAAGCTACTACAGGTTGGTGGCAGCACACCAAGAGACACTCCAGCCCTCAGGGTGCTGAATTTGGGTGCTGAAGGTGGCAGGGCTGGGTGCTGGCAGCTCAGTGCAGTGCTCTGTGTCTGCAGCAGGTTCTGCTTTAGCCCTTCAAACCTGCAGAAATGGGTGTTTTACCATTTTATTATCAGTCATGGGACCCAGAATTCGGCCCTTGGCCTGCAGAGACAGCAACATAGTCCCTCTGTTCCCAAGAAGGAAGACACGCAGGTCCTTTGGAAGGATCTGGTGAGCAGGAGGAAGGCTCTGTCTGATCAAGAAGGTGCCTCAAATACAACCAGACTCTTCTCCAAGTGAAGCCACAGGCACTCAGCAAGGTGTCAGCTTCTGTACTTCCCAAGGCAAACCCATCCTCAGGCTGCCCTCACTTCCCACCAGCCAAATTCCATCCACAAGGCAAGAAACAGCTGTTTCCCAACAGCTGGAGGTAGCAGGCAGCTGACTCCAGATGTGCACCTGGAGTTGCTGAGCTCCAGCTGAAACCACACTGAAATGTGCCCCCGAGCATGTGGTATGCAGGATCTGGGTGATGCCCTCAGCACCTCCTTCAATACTTTCTGCTCAAAGACAAACATTTCTGGTTTTAGAGGACTATTTTAAAGCTTTCCAAAACCACACAGAGGTTCCTTTCACTTCAGAAGTCAGGCCAAGAAAATTCATGGCAATAAAGTACTCCAGTAAGAAGATGACTATCACTTCATTTATCCTAAACAATGGAACCAGGGGGAAAAAACCTTCCATGACTGGTGATTAAATAATCCCTTCAAACCCTTATGATTATTTCAGCACAGAACTAGCTCAGACTTGGGACAGAAACTGTGTAATTGCTAAACCTCTTCATCTGCAAGTCCCCCAAAGCACAAGAACCTCCCAAAAGAGGATCCAGGAGCAGATGAGGCTGGCCAGAAGGGACCTTGCAAAATCGTATGGACAGAGATGTGCAGACAAAGCCAAACAACATTCCTGGATGATGGCAAGGATTTTTTCATTTTCTAAAAAGGAAAACCAAACATTTTTGTAGCGATTTATTAACTTACACACTGCCTGGAGACGTTTTTCCCGTGACAAAATTTCTATCCCAGGTTGACGAAATTATTTTGCATCTAGTCCCAATGTATTTTTTAAAATCTGAGCAGGAAGTTAGTATTTCTGCAAAGCCTCCCAGCAGCTGAATTTAAAGAAAAGAAGGATTTAAATGGGCATTTCTGGGGAGGGTGTGTCCCAGCCATGCTAATGAACAAAACAACTAACATCTGACTATTGTGTGAGTGCCAGAAAGACACTGTGCCCACTGCTGTTCTGCTTACATTCAACAGCCAGTTTTGCAGACTTGAAGGCCAAAATTCCTTCTTTGTAAATTTATATTAGCCTTGCTGCAGGTCATGCAATAGACAAGTTTCTTCCAAATTAAAAAAAAAAAATACAACTTTCAGATAGTTTCTGTAAGTTGGGTAATTCAATTTCCATTTTTTCCTAATATCTTGCCATGCAGGAAAGCCTGCTTTTTTTCAGGAGGACATTACTTGAATTACTTTTTAACATCTAGAAAACACAAATTGACACTCATTTCCTCTGAAATGTAGTTTTCTCAGCAGAAATTCTTTTTCCTATTTTCAGTTCGCAACACAAAGTATCAATAGGTAGATGCTAAATAAACATGCAGATTAATTTCCCTAAATTTGGTACTTGTCAGTATCTACAGTGGTCTGAATAATTGTCAAAGGACTTCAAAGCAACTTGAGGTGAGCCTATACAACTTTAGATAATTCTTCAACCACCTCCCCATTCCAGCAATGAACAAACCCACCGTCAAAATGAAAAGAGAAAATGTCCATGGAGAAAAAAGGGGTCATGAAATGTCACAAAGCTCTCAGGCTATACTTGCACCCACTTGCATCCATAATTCATTTGTTACTAATTCAGAGCAAAGCAAACTTTCCTTCATGTGGGGTTTATGTTCTAGTTCATTACATTCTATTTCATCTGTAAAAGGGCTCAAATGCTCTGATCAACCACCAATGCAACAGCATAAAGACAAGAACCATCCCAGCTCCTAAACCATTCTCCTTGCCTGAAGATGGACAGATTTGATCCATGAGATTTCCTTGCAGAACTCACCGTAACAAATCCTGGATATTTCCTTGTGGGACCAACAACATGGTAAAACACCCATTTCTGCAGGATTGAAGGGCTAAAGCAGAACCTGCTCCAGACACAGAGCACTGCACTGAGCTGCCAGCACCCAGCCCTGCCACCTTCAGCACCCTGAGGGCTGGAGTGTCTCTTGGCGTGCTGCCACCAACCTGTAGTAGCTTCTCATGTTCTCCTTACAGACTTTGCTCTTTGGGGCTCACCTATGTCAGAAGAAAGACCATCACTGCTGTAGCCCAGCCACAGAC
This sequence comes from Pycnonotus jocosus, assembly GCA_013400435.1. Taxonomy (NCBI): domain Eukaryota; kingdom Metazoa; phylum Chordata; class Aves; order Passeriformes; family Pycnonotidae; genus Pycnonotus; species Pycnonotus jocosus. The sequence goes on from VWYP01010633.1 coordinate 43,593, forward strand.
AGGCCATTTCACAAGAAATGACCTTGTGAAATAGCTGTTCTGCCTCCAAAAGCTACACTGGCCAAATCCTGCCATCCTCCAAGAAAGGAAACACACCTACTGTAGAGAGCAGAAAGCCAGACCTTGGGAACAGAGGGCAACCTGTCTCTCTGGGTTTGATCCCCAGGGAGAGGCATGGCTGCAGAGCTGCTCATACAGCTGAGAGAGAGTGAAAACCAGCCCTGGGGAAAACACTCAGCCAAGAGAATAATAATCAACCAGAGGAGCAGAACCTCTTCAAACAACTAAACCTGTGTCAGCATGACTGAACCAGTCCTGCCCAGCACACCAGCAGCAAGGCACGGGGAGCCAAGAGAACAGAGGCATCAAGAGCAGCAGGGTCCTCTCCAAGGTGCATATTAAAAGTAATGTTAACCAGTAGATTAATAAAAAGCTTAGCAGATTCAGGTCAGGCTTAAGTGCAGTTTTACCATCTCAGATGTTAGAAGGTGTTTCTATCTATGCACTGTTTTGTTGTACATGGAGAGCCAGGATAAAGGGCTCCACTGCTGTACATGCTCTCCCCATACAGAAAAGAGGGCAAACAACACACAAATACAGTCTAGTATTCATTATAGCTTTTTTTTTTTCCTCAGAAATAATCTTTTTTACAGCAACACAGCTTTATCTCCACTAGTAATCAATCCTAATCCTGTTCCACAGACAAAAATACGTAACTTCTCTGAATTTTCCTTCATGCAACTGCACCTTCATCACTATTTCTTTACTTAGTTTTTTCTCCTCAAGGTGCCACACAAATGATCATCAACACGAAGTAACTTCCAAACCAGCTGGGTGCCCAGTTTGAACCAGAAATCTGCATCTAAGTAATATGATCCCCAGGAATGCCAGACATCGATTAGGGTTGTTTGGAAATGAATTACTTCAAGCTGGGCAGCAAACAGGGGGTGGTTTTCCAATCCCTACATTCGGACAGGCTGGACTCTGACATCTAAAGCGCTACCAAAACTTACAAGGAGAGCAAAGGAAGTAGGAGTGGAAAAAGGAGGCATTTTACCTTTTTCATTGCTATAGAAGATGGAGATGATTTTATGCCTGGGTTTCCTCTCTTCTGGGACAGAGGGCAGGGGTTTAAAGCTGTTGTTGGTCGCCAACTGGTCTTTGACCCCTGCACTGAAGATAGTGCTGCTCATCCGGACAGGAGGGGCAGGGGGCTTGTCTTCCAGTTCTCCGTTGTCAGACATGGTTCTCAATAGCTAGGGGAAGCCCTGGAAGAGAAAAAATGGGATTTCAACACAGGGAAAGAACATGGAGTACATGAACATACCATTCCTTCTGCTGGCAGAGGGGAAGGAGGCGTGAATTCAACTCTGAGGAACGTAGACACTGACGCCTCCACCAAAGGAAGCAAATCCCTTCCTCATTCCCACTTCTGGGCCACCCATTCATTTGTGCCAGCAGCAGCATTTGTGGGATGGAGTGACAAACATTTCCAGTGATAAAAGTAATCCAGACCAAATGAACAATTCCCAGATCTGGTTCACACAAAGGGCCTATGTACAACATCCTTTGGGAGCAGCTCTAGTTCAAAAAGCTTCATGCTCTAGTACCAAACAGCTTTAAAAGCCTTAGATGCTTTCTTTCTTGCCATTTATCAGACAAGACCTTGGGGACAAAGGAACAGCTTATGTCTGTCAGCCATAATTCAGCACACTATCCACATTAAGCCACACTCAAAACATCTCTACTCAAATCACACAGCCTACATTGAAGAGCTCAGCACCCAGATCCACAGGATGCACTCCACTTCTGAATGAGGCTTGCACTGCTTCCCCACTTGGTGCCAAACTTTCTCCACTTGCAGAAAATAACATATATATCACCACAACCCTCTCTGAATCCTCAACAAAAACATGAGCGAAAACACAGACAAACAGCTGCTAGAGCTACAACCACAGCACAATAAAACATCTACGTGACACATTCCCCATTCAGAAAGATCTCTGCTAGCATTTCCTCCCTCCTTGTAGTATTTTGGAGATTTTTTTTTTTTTCTGATCACCAGGAAACACACGGCCTCTCTGCTAGAGTAAAGAGCACAAAGAAAGATGTACAGAAAATACTTCTCAATGAGAGTTAACAAATACTAACAAATATACCCTCAATTCCTCTGTTCACTCAAATGATAAGTTACCTCTTTGGAACAGGAGCCAACACATCTCTGTGTTAACCTCCTTGTCCTCTCATAACAGTTTGAGAGGGAAATGGGAATTTCATTGGGAAATGAATGGCCTCCTGGTGCCCACCAGCTTCCCATCACATCTCAAGGCATGACTCACGTGATGGGTGTAAGGCAGTGCCATCCCCTCTCAATTACTGTGCTCCCAACAATACAACACCTGCATCCTGCCCAGCAGCAGAACTAAAACAACAGGGAATGTCATCCCCTGGCATTTCACAGGGTGGGTGAATGCTGCCAAATCCCAACAGAGAGACACAAGTCAGGCCAGCAGCCTGGACTGGAGCAGCACTCTGGTTTATGTTGTGAAGCTCAAAGAGATTAACATCAATTATCCCCATAAACGATCATGAAAGACAGTAATTTCTGCAAAATATCATCAGAGGCACAAGGAGCACAATGTTCTGGCAGAGCAGTAGAAACTGGACATGTGCTGGTTGCTCCATGCCTTGGAGGCCAGGAGGAAGAGCACTGCAAGCTGTGCAGCACCCATCTACACAGCCCTGCCTTGGAGCCCTTCTCTGATAATGAGACCTAAATGTGGCTGCAGGGGTGCAGTTGTGAATCAGGCAGTGATTCCCAACACTCTTCCAAATCCACTTAACTGATTGCTCTTTCACATGTTGCAAGTTATCTGCAAGATTGTCTTTCCACCATAATATGGGCGACAAAAATTAAGTATTCCTGCAACCCAACAGCAGGTCTGACCAGCCAACCCACAGGATTTTAATTCCAAATCCTTCCCTTATAAGAAATTGCAGCAAGTATTTGCTTTATAAATATATATAGATCCACTAAATCAAACTGATATACTCATATATATATATATATATGTATATATTCCTATACATATATATTTATATGTACAGATATACTGAAGTCAGGTTTGGAGTGATGGTAGTACAGGGGACCATCATCTATGTCCCTTCTGTTAATCAAACCTCAGAAAAGAGATGGATATAGGGTCCTTAATGGTAAAGGATCGTTTTATGGTAAAACAAAAAAATGTCTTCTTTGCAACAAATGCAATCAGACAGCCAAATAAACCATAGCAGGTAAATAAGTCCATTATGTAACTTGAAAGAAAACAACATCATGAGTGGCCTTTTGTATTTTTCTAAAGTAAACCCTATTACTTCCTCCATCTCTGCAGTTTTTCTGAGCTGTCTGATAAGAGCAAGAGCAGGATGTAAGGATAAATAACTCACCTGCATCTGAAACTGGACAAGAACAGACTTGACCCTCCAAACCCACAGTAATTCCCCACACACTCCCTTGGAGAGGTCAACCAGTAAATTAACAACACTGTCACATGGTATTCAGGCTACAAATTAAAAAGAAAAAAAAAAAAA
>VWYP01010633.1:47200-64722 GCA_013400435.1 Pycnonotus jocosus
AAAAAAAAAAACCTACACCAAAAAACCCAACCAACTGCACTTCTGCTGATGTAATTTTAAAATAGATTTCTCACTGTAGTAAAAATCCTTCCTTTTCAGTGACACAAGCAGCTCATCACATACTCAGTCTTGATCCAAAACAAATTATTCCTTAGTATCTTGTGCACTCAAGAGAAGAGATTGTGAAGTAACAAGTTGGAAGGAAGAATATGGAAATCCAAATCTATTTCAGGAGAAAATCAGTGCTTCAAGGAACTGGTGTAGAACAGATGCTGGTGTAGAGCATGTGAGTAAAATCCTCAGAGCTGCAGCTCTGATCAGCTGCTGACTGTTCCAAGTGTTCACAGAGATCCTTGACCTCGCTCCAAGTACAGCCCAGGAGCTCCACAGCAGGAAAACAACCTGGAGTGACAGAAGAGCTCAGCAGCTTCCCACCTCGAGGACTGGCTCCAGCATCAAAACCCTTCCAGCTCACTAAATTTGTGGTCTAGGAAAACCTCAGCTTTAAGGAAAAATTTAAACTGTGATTTATTTAACAAGACATGGTAGAATTTCTGAGTGGCTGTTTCAAAGATCATTGATAAAGTGCTGAATCCAAACCCAGTTTGCACAAAGGTCCATTTCAAAGCATGGCAGCTTTGAATTCATCATTTAAATAAATGACAACAGATCCACTCATGCCAAGCACGTCACAAAGCACAGTTCCGATTCCTCAGTCATCATCGGAAGTGAAAAATCAATCATTCTGTCCAGGTTCAAATCCAAATAGCTCTCTCTTTCTTCTGCACTCAGCTGAAGAAGAGAGCAGTTCCCCTCTCCTTTATCCCTACCCGCCCTCATCATGCAAGGAAAGTCTCCACAGCGTTGGGAAGTCTTTGGAAATGGCTACAGAGGTTTGGCATTATGGGCAATGACTGGAGCAGGGATTTTAAAAAAGGATTTAAAAAAATTTTAAAAGAAGAGTACAAATACCCCCCAAAGCTCTGTCTCTGCTCTCTTGGTCTACAAAGAGGAGAAGGAGCCTGTTCAGATCACAGCAGCCAGATGGAATCACTCCTGCACCATCACCCACGTGCCTGCCCTGCTGATTCATTCCTTATCCAGGGAATTGCAAAGACATGGGGAATATTTTCCAGTGCCTGCCAGGAGCCTGTAACCCAGCAGAGGGGATGTCAGGTTCATATTTCTCTGACACAATCAGACAACACAAGTAATGGTGGGTTTTTTAGCTTGGCTGAAAGACATTTACTAAAATAATTAACCTGAGTTTGAGCAGCCTCACAAAAGTTTGCTAGAGGTAATACATGGAAGAGGGATTCACTTTCATCTTTGCCAGTGAAGGAAATACCAGTAACAATAATACATTCAAGCACATTAGCAGCTCCCCCACAATCACTACTCACACCACATTTAACACAAGAACTAGAAAGCAATGGATTGAACCAGAGATGAGTTGAGAAGCTGCAAATAACACTTAACTACAGCCTTCAGATAGGTTCAGTCCCACCACAGGACACAACTGCAGCTCATTACACTCCCAAAAAGACAAAAGGAACTAAAAGCTTTTCTCCCCCCAGTTCTGCTGTTTAACCCACAAAACACATTCACAGGTGCAGTGCTGGTGAGCACAGGGCTCTGATTCTCAGTCCTCATCCCCAGCACAGGACACTCCTCCCTCCTTTTGACAAAGTGTAGAGGTTTGGAAGCAAAACACATGAGAGGCTCTGAGTCAGAAATACAATTTAATAAGAAGAAAGGAAAGAAAAGAAAGTAAAATAAAATAAAATAAATGCAATAATACCAAAGACCACTGACAGAGTCAGAATACAACCTGAACAGGGTGATGGGAGCAGTCTAGATGAGGTGGTCTTCCTGAAGCAGTGATGCCGTAGAAAAGGTCTGGTAGCTCTGGTCCTCTGGAAATCCAGTAGGCAAGTGCTGCCTGTACTGTCCCAAAATCCCAGATTATATCTCATTGAGATTGGCTCCTCCCCCTTGGGCGGAGCATTTACAATGGAATGACCACAGAGGTCCTGGATAGCATGATAACTCCTGGAGCATCTCACAATGGAAGGATGAGTAACACAGAGCTGTCCTTATCTATAAGTCGTTAACAGCAAATAGACTAGAGGGAGGGGCGGTGTTTGATACAGTCATCAAAGGAGAAGGCCGACAGGCAAGGGACCTGGAGAGACACTGCTCCAACATTTGGATTCAATAGTTCGTGAAGGTAGTGATAGAATACCCTGTGTAAGTCCTATACTACAACCTAGGACACAAAGGCTTCTTGCCCTGCACTGTGGCAGTGAAAATTAAGTGCTCTCTCCATTCTAAGCAGCCAAATAACAAATGTACTTTTCAGCAGAGGCAGCAGCAAGCGTCCAGCAGGGTCTGGGTGTCCTAAGTGTCTCACCACCAACCCTTGGAGATGTGGAACCAGGTTCCTCACAACTGCAACTCCTATCTCCCATCAAATCATACAGCTTGAAAATTATCTCTCAGGCCATTGAGTCAACAGTTGACTCAGCACCATTAACCTTTCCACCTTTAGTCAGACAGGGACAGGGAACTCCTTGCGTAGTTTAACCCACCTCCTGTCCCTCTCAGGCCCCAAAGGGACCTGCCCACCACACTCACATGCACCAAGTTTCATTTTTACAATCTACATCCTGCTGCTCGCTATCTTTCCTCTTTTGAGGATGGAAAGGGTCTGAAAACCCACAGTCATGGCCAGGTCACAGGAGAGAGACAGCCACTCCTGTGTGTGCCCCTGGTGGGAAAACACCCAGAGAAATGCAGCCCTGCCAGTGAGTGAAAGCTCAAGTGAGGACTGGGCAGCGCGTTCAGAAAGCTGACAAACACACACTGCTACAGCACGTCAGTCTGAAAGCTTTGGCTTTGACTTGCCCTTTTTTGTTGTTTGTCCCCCCCAGTTCCTCTTGTGTGAGCATAAAGCTGGGCTGCTTCCTGAAGGACTTCCTAAGCACAGCTCTTGTGCCGGCCCCGGCTCCCCCGTGACAGGGATGGAGCCTGACACGCATTCCCATCCCAGCTGAAACTCTGTTCTGCCCCCCAACTCCAGAAAAAGACAAACATTTTTCTCCTCAAACTTGCTTGCAGACAAGGAAAGGAAATAAAAGGGGAAAAAAAAAAAAGAAAAAAAGATGAAAGGAAATAAAATAGAAGTCAATCATTCTGCTATCTGCTATAGTGCACTACTCACATTTTCCCTGGAGCACATGTATTTGAGCAGATTCAGTTTTAAATCCGGATTACAGTGCACACACATGAGCCTTACAAAGCCCTGAGCAGGGGTAGGAAGATGGTACCATGTGCCAAACCAAACAGCTGGTGTACCAAGTTCTCACATCACCAGGACCTGAATTTGTCTTCTTAAGATGTTCAGATTAATGTATTTGAGCAGTCTAGGCTGCACCTGTATTGCACTGCCTGGGATGCTACTGCTTGGAAAAAGAAACCAAAACAAAACACATCCAGATTAGAGCTGCTTGATAACATGTCCCTAAAATCCTGCTCCTGGCACACACTACTGTGCTTTACACTGCCACTGATCTCTGAGGAGCTGAATCAGTGAAATACATCAAATAAATCTGTCACAGCAGACTCAGAGAGCTGCCAACTGAACTCAGCTCTTCACTGCAGGTAAATATTACTCAGCTGATTTACTATCAGCAGCACAACACAGAAGGAGCAGCACAAAACATCACATTTAAGTACATTTGGCAGGGCTGACCTAAAAGGAAGAGTAACAAATTCTTAATGCCTCGCTAGCCTCAAAACAACTCGCTTTTGATGTGCCACTACAGCTGCACGATACTTTAGGGACAACACCTGAATTACAAAACACTTGGGCCATGCACACAGCTTGAAGGCAACACAGCAAAACTGTCTGTGGCCTGAGAGGAGGAACTGAAGAAAAGAGAACAGGCCAAAAATGAAGGAAGGGTTGCTGGTGGGTGTCCCTGCAGAGGACACCAGGGTTGAGAAGAGTGAGTTACCATTGCAGCATCTCCAGGCAGCAGCTTCACCACTTCCTGGAGGGCCTTATAGGGCCACTGGCAACACTTGTCACTGCACCTGAGACAGCCACAAGCAGAGCAGAGGAAAAGAGAGAAGGAGATGTCCGGAAAACAAATCTCCAAGGCAGAAGGCGTCACGTGAAAAAGAGCACAGAGCCAGCAAGAACAATACAAGAGCTAGTGTGTGATGCTCCAAGGAAAGACTGGCGTGCCAAGGCAGATTTAAGATAGTCATGTCCCACTCTTGCTTTATGTTATAAAAATCCTTGCTGAAAATGCCTGGAGACTCAATCCCATTGTGCCCAGGCCTCCAGTGGTTTTGGTAGTTCGCTTAAACACAGCCTCCCCACACCACTGCCTCCTAATACCTGATCATCACCATACTGGAAGAGATGAGAGCTTCATTGATGCTTCATTACTCTGGAAAAGAGGTGCTGTTTTAAAGTGGAGACTGGAGGGCTGCCTACTTCATCAGATATTCAATTTTCTTAGATCAAACAGATTTTGGAGTCCAAAAACAGAATGGAAAGTGTCCAAAGGTATTCTTCATTTCTCCCTGCCCCCCTCCTTTTTTTTCAAAAGCTCCTGTTGAGCAATAGATTTCCTGTGATTAGCTCACTAAGTGCTGATTATAGCTCACTTCCTCCCAGGGATTAGCAGAAAGCAGCTTTCTGACAAGTTTTTATTCAGATGGTGCTACCTAGCCACAGCTTCCTGCCCCATCACTAACAGCCTCTTAGTTCAGCAGCTCAACAGTTTGAAATTATTTCACTGCTGCAGAAAAATTCACAAAACCAGCACATCTCAGACTGTCTTCTCCATGAAAAACAAAACAAGTCTTTTGGGATGTCTAGCTTTCCAACTTGAAGCATTTGGATCCACGAGATTTATTTAATCAGATCCAAAAAGGAGTTTTCTGGAACGGAATGAGACTACCTTCAGAGACTGAAAATACTTATCTCATCATTTCAACTGAGAAAACCGTGCAAAAAAAAAAAAAAAAAACCAACAAAAAACCCAGCAGAGTCAGACAAAGAATTGCTTTCTTGCAGACTTGGCAAACGTAGTCCCAGATCTTCTGCCTGCCAAGAGAGGACTCGTCCAAAAGCACGGACAGGAGTAACTGTGATAGCAGCCAGGAAGAGCCAGCGGGAGAATCTGTTCCACCTACAGTTATTGGAAACACCTGCGGATGCTCCAACGCAACACGCGGTGCTCGGAGCCATCCCTCCTCTGGAAAAGCAGGTACCAACCTCCAAGGGATGTGCTAGAACCTCTCCTTCCAGCTTTAGGGGGTCTCAGAAAAGAGGATTTGGTCAATGCCAAACCACAGACCCATGAAAAACAATTTATTTTTATTTAGCTTTTCTTTACGGGCAGTGCAGAGGAACCTGCGCTGACGTAAAATGCTCCAAACAAGCTCAGATCCCCTCATTTACAACCACAAACAGGCAAGACACTCGCCCTTCAAATGATGCAGTTGAGAGAACAGCTGGGAAAAAAAAATCAATAAAAATATCTGAGTCAAACCAATTTGTCATTGAGATTTACAAAGGGACACAGTAACCAAACCAACTGCCATAAAGTTTATAAACAGGTCAGGTCCCTCCTTGCCATCTTCCCTTCACTGTTATAGCTGGCAGAGGAAACACGTAATATTCCCACTCTAAACATATAATATTCCCACTCCCCTACACTGAGGGTGTAGGAGAACCTCTGCCTGATTTGGCAAAACCCGACTGGATGACACATAGAACATGCCCAATTAAATTCTTTCCAATTTGTCTTTTTCCAACCCATTAATTTCCTTACAATTTTTGCTGAGTCACACAAATAGAAGGGAAAAGCACAAATAACTGCTGTTTAACTGCCAGGTGATAAAGAGATTTGGGAGAAAAAAGAAGATAAAAATCACAGTTGAGTGGAAGGAATTAAAAAAGCAGAGAGGAAATTATCTTTAGCACAGGAGAAGGAATAGCCAAAACTGTAGAGATGTGCTTACCATGATCCGAGTTACACAAGACAAATATTCTATTGAGGGGTATTTAAAAGGGTTCCTAAGGCTTCCTAAAGGAAAATATTCTTCAAACCCATTGCCAAAGTCCATTACAACCTGCAGCAATTATTGACTCCATAAGGCTCTGAGCAGATGTGCAAAGTCTTGCACTGAAAATGAGCAATCGGGCTGCAAAAATGTCATTTTTTAAATCAAAAGGGATCTCAGTCTTTTAAGGAGGACCATTACTGAAAAAAATCAACAGGGAAAATCTGAGTAGGCCCAGACTACTGCCAAGATGGGCAAGAGTCCTGGTAAAAGCCCATTAGTAACAGCAAATTTAAACAAATTAACAATATTTGGCTCATTGAATACTGGGGCCACCTGTAAGCTGTGATTCATCTTCACTCTGTCTCTTGAACCCTGCAGAGCGCTCAACGCCCACCAAAGTTATCACTTCTGCTTCATGAAATAAATGTGGCTCCACTGAACTGTGGTGGCATTTTACCACCAGCAAACCAGGAACCTTTCTTGCCTCTGAAAGACCTCAAACACCACAGGTGACAGTACCAGAGGGGCCTCAGAAGTGACTTCCCAACTGCCCCGATTTCCCCTAAATTTGGCAAGAAAACTCATTTTGTTAGGCAGCTGATGACAGCAGCACACAGAAGCAAGGCAGAGAGATGAGCTGATGGACACAAATGCCCATTCCCACCTTTCTCTGAGGCAGCCCCTGCAGGAACACAGAGGTCTAAGGAGCTCTGGTGGAGGAGGAATGAAATCCAGAGGGATGCAAGAGATCCATTCCCAGCCTCTGCCGCAGGGCTGGGGAGCTGCCGCCTACCCACCAAATCCAGGCTGTTTTATCCAGCCCGCAGCCAGAGTTTTCCTTCAAGGAACCATTGTGCAAAGATGCATAATGATAACACGTGCTCCAAGGTGTTTGAACCAGCTTGTTCAGAGCCGAACAAGGAAATTATCTTTCTTCTGCCTACTGAAAATCCTGAGTCAACTAAAGGCAGACAAGGCAGCCCCGGAGGCGGGAGCAGCACATGCAAATCCATGAGTCGGGGGTGTTTGTGCTTACTCATATTTCACCACCCCGCAGACACTTTTCAGCCTTTATTTTTATAGCTGAGGTTTTCTAAAGATCAAAGGATAATAGGGAAAAGGGCAAGTACGGAAAGTTTACAAGAAAATTATTAAAAAAAAAATTTAAAAAAAAAGGTCTGCATCTCATTGTTGAGATTCTCTCTTAATTAAAGCTGACATTTACAGGCAGGGAGGGACCACACATTCCAGAGCAAAAGTTATTTGACTAAAGGCTGCCCTGCACGAGGCACCTGTACAGCCTGGTGCATTTATTTCTGTGTTAATAACAGCATTCCCAGCTCTTTAACCTGGAGATTCACCATGCAACAGAGCTCTAAAAACCTCAGGCTGCTGGCAAAGTGCAGAAGGGTTATCAGTAACCCCAACACAGAATGAAAGTGCTTTTTTAAACTTTTTTTTTTAACCTCCAGAAATATTATTAGGCAGTGATAAGACAAGGCCATGGCTTCCCCATCCAGATTTAGAGGTTACTGGAAAAAGAAGAGGCAACACAAAATGTGTATGAGGGTGGCAAAACCAGAAAGAATCCAAGGTTAAGGGATCCAGCACTCCCTCATCACACTGGTAGAGCTGGCAAATGTCAGCTAAGGGAAAAAGGAATAATAAGGGAGAAGACAAAGGGGAAAGATGAAATGTCTCCCTCCAGAAGAGCTCTCTTTTTCACGGACACTCAGAATAGAGCTCTTTGTTTCTCTCTAGTGGCTGCCCAAGGCTTGCTCCAGCCACAGTAACCAGTGGATATTGGGAACTTCAGCTCAGCAGAGCAGCCCTGGGGCCAAACTCTTGATTTCTTCTTACAGGAGTGCCAACCTGCCACAAAATGCCACAGGGGGAAATGCCAGGGGACACCAGTACAGCTGCTGACCAGATAATCACAGCCCCTGGGAAAGGGTCACCAGTTTGCTGAAACCCCTGCAAGACACAAGCTCAAGATGCTTCCTTTCTCATACCCACACTGGACACAAATCCAGCAGAAAGAGAGCAAAGGCTTCAAGAAATCAAATGCAGGAGCTGTAAATACCAAAAGCACTTGAGCATGGCAAAAACACCCACCCCCCCCCTCCGCCCAGAGATGTTTTTGATGGACACAGCTCATTTCCCAAGCATATTCCAGCAGCACCACACACAAACTAGACACCATTTGTCCTGGGAGAGCAATATTCCATTTGTGTCACAACAGACTACACTGACTTCTTCAGGCATGGAAACTTTACAGGAACTGGGCTCCCTGCAGCATCCCACTGCTGCACCAGGAAGTTCACTGCTGATAGCTGGGAAAGCTCTTTGTGGAAAGGACCATAAAGCTCACCTCATTCCATCCTCACCATGGACAGGGACACCTTCCACTATCCCAGGCTGCTCCAAGCCCTGTCCAACTTGGCCTTGGACACTTCCAGGGATGGGGCAGCCACAGCTTCTCTGGGCACCCTGTGCCAGGGCCTCACTACCCTCCCACAGAAGAACTCCTTCCCAATATCCCATCTAAATCTCTCCCCTTTTATTCTAAAGCCATTCCCTGCTGTACTACTGCAATCTGCCTGTGTAAAGTCTCTCCTTGTTTCTTATAATCCCCTTTAGACACTGGAAGGTCTTCCCTGGAGCCTTCTCTTCTTCAGGCTGGAGATCCTCAGCTCTCCCAGCCTGTGTTCACAGCAGAGATGCTCCAGGTCTCAGAGCATCTCCTCACCCTCCTCTGGACTTACTTGAACAGGTCCATGTTTCTTCTGCTCCTCCAGAGCAGGATGCAATAATCCCAGTAGGATCTTTTAATTAAATGAGAATGCAACACGCTCAGGAAGGGTCACCCCAATATTTCCCTGCCAACAGCAGCTCAGGATGAAACCAGATCTTAGTAAAATACTCACAGAGCTCAGCAGTGAAACCTTGCTCACACTTCTGCCACAGCACCTGCAGGAGTGTTTCAGGACAGTCACATCTTCATCACACTGATGAGGTTTGAAGTTTTAGAGATTTTACACAAGGACACAACCTCCTATTTTGTTGTTTTTTTTTTTTTTTTCTGGCATATTTAGATCTATTAAGAGAGGTGAAATACCTAGATGAGGTATACAACCAATTCTGCAGCCAGCACAGAGCACCCCAGGCAACCCCTTCCCCATTATTTCAAGACAAAATAAAGAGTACCAAAGTACAAAGCACAGCTGCCACTATTTCAAATTATCCTGAATACTCAGATACAATTCTGAACATTAGACCTGGATTCCTCAACAGAAAAACAAAATACTGTAATAATGTTGTCCTTAAAAAAGGGGCAAAATGAGCAAGGCAAAGGTGCTCTGGAAATCACTCACTGCAGTTCACACTCCAGTACTCCTCTTGTGACACTGCCAGAGTTTTCTTTCTGTGTGCTCTTACAGATTTTCTACTTTAAAATTACCTGCACACATAAAAGCAACACATTCACTTAGAGCTCAATGCAGCAAATTCCCTGAAATTTGGGGTAATGTTCATGTATGCTTTCAGGGAGTCAGAGCACTCATTTGGACACTGGAAATAACAATTTCCACGTAAAATACTGGCTGTCAGAATGAGTTTTTAAACTAACTTTCTGATTTTTCTTTTTTGAGTCATTCCTAGCAAAACTACCTCTCTCACTCTTTTTACCCATAAACAGGTTTTTATCAAAAGTGCCAAAGAAAACGAATCCAAACCAACTAGAACTGGTACACAGGCTACAAATCAAAATATATTAAACAGCCAAAAAAAGCACAAAACTATATCATAATTCAAAATATATAAATAATTCTTATGCTGATGTGGAAATTGATTTTTGCCAAGCCTTCAGGACAAGTACAGGAGCCAGTAAGTAGGGAAAAAAATATGAAAAGCCCCAACATTTGTGTTAATATGACTACCCCATACATTGCTTACAATCTGCAAATTAAATGTGTGATAAAAATGCCCTAAACATAGGTACTTAAATAAATGTACAATGCTTTAAATGCCAGTTGTGAGTGGTTAAACGAATTGAATTTTCAAAGGGATTTAATACATCCCACCAATATTAGTTGAATTTGAGGGAGTTACTACCCATGGCTGTTTATATAGGATGCAGCAGCACCAGAGCCATAAAACTGATTTTACAGCTCAAGAATTAAATACTTTTTAAAAAATAAAGATACAAAATGAAGAACACAGTTACCAACTGAACAGACAGAAGGCTTGTGAAAACTACAACCAGGCAGGATAACCAGCACCCTGGGAATCTGAAGAGCTTCCAAAGGAAGCTGTCAAGTTAAAATAATATTGAAGCAGCTGACAAAACATAATATTACACTTAGAAAGCTGCAAAAGGCTTGAAAAAAATCTAGTTGTATTGTTGTACAAATCCTGAGTTTAACACATAGGCAGAGGTAACTGTGCCTGTTCATTAAACAATGAATGGCATTCCTATAGGCAGAATTAGAAGATTTCAGTGAAATATGACAGAGCAGCAGTAAAGCTCCAGAAAATGCATTTTCACAAGGCTCAGGCATTTACACACCAGAAGGATGCAGCTCTCAGACCTTGTTCTACCTTATTATCTCACCCCAGTAACAGCTGTGCAATTATAAAGCAGACGTGAGGGTGAGACTGAACTCACATAAAACAGACCTCCAAGACCAAAGTCTGACATCCACAAGACACAAACTCAATGACAACACAGAGGTGTCTGTCCATGACATCCTCACACACAGACACCACCCCAATTCCAAATTAAAGCTATTTATTTTAATAGAAATAAGAGAGACAGCACTTAGCTGAGGGGTCTTAATTCCACTGCAAGGGATGCATGATGGTAATTATGGAAAAACATCAGGCACTGTTTGTCCTGTGCCATCAGCACAAGAACTGAAGACAAATCACAGCTCTGCCTTCACCTACAGACTCACTGAGCCCTCATCACAAGAGGGTGAGCACAGCCAGCACCAATAATCCATTCCTTCAGCCAGAAGAATACAAACAGCAGCCTAAGCAATTCCTGGGCCACATCCCAGCTCCAAAAACCCATTTAACACAGTCCTCCCACTAAGGTGGTATCCATCTCAATGACTGCAGTCACCACACTGGGCAATCCACATCACCCAGCACAACAATCTGATGCCTTCCAAATCTTCCTCTTTTTAATTCACTATACCAGTAGCTGCTACCAGAAATTACTCTCTTCACAAATTTTATTGTAACTATGGAAGGCAGCCGTACCTTTAGAAGTAGTCAGCTTTCCAAGAGTTTGGCATCTAAAGGAAAATTTTCTCAGGTCCTTTCAATTGTTAAGAAAACAGGAAGCAAATTTCAGTAAGCCATTTCAATAGAGTAAAAGAGAGATAAAGATCTCTATTAAACTTGGCAGCAAAGACAGAGCCCACAGAATATTAGTCTGAGCAGCCCCTTGCCCATCATCCACTGTGGAGCAGCTGTGGCTGCCCCATCCCTGGAAGTGTCCAAGACCAGCTTGGAGAGGGCTGGGAGCAACCTGGGATAGTGGAAGGTGTTCCTGCCCATGGCAGGGGGTGGGACTGGATAAGCTTTAAGGTCCCTTCCAACCCAAACAATCCTGGGAATCTACAACCAGGTATGTGTGAGAGCAGAGGCAGCGAGTGAGAAACCAAAAGAAAGCACTGATTGCATCCTCATCTCATTTAGGAAATTAAACACGCGACCAAGAGAAAAGGACAATAAAGACCCCAAGTGCTGAGGATTATTGACAAACTATTTGACAAAACCTTTCAGGGGTGGGCAGCGAAAGCTGCTTCAGTAGCACAGGATACATGGTCACTCTTGTTAAGCAGAGCAGCACGGGATGAAAGTCACATCTACTTCAAATATTGACCAAGATCCTCGAAACAAAGATGTCTCCAGTTCAGATGTGTTTAAATTTAGAAAGCTGGCATCTCACTCTGGTCCAGGGCCTTTGGAAGTGCTGAGGAAGTAAAGTGCATCCACCATCAGTCTCTCAGCCAAGCACAAGCAGGCAAAAAGGTGCTGCCAAAGATTACGGCCAAAGATCTGCAATCCCAGAGCAAGAAAGATCTCCAAGGAGCTCTGCCCAAACTGTTACAAGACAAAACTCAGTGCCAACCATGTGTCTGACAAGCATCTCTTTGCAGCAATGAGGGAATGAAAAAAAGTCATTTAAATCCTGATGGTGTTTGTAAAAATTTTCTTTTGCAGGAGTAATAGTCATCCCTATCACAAATTAAACCGAATTTAAAATAATTTCATCTCAGTATTTTCACTTATCCTTCATTCTTTCAGTTTATTCTCTAACCCTTCTTTCTATTCTTTTAAGATACTAAAACTTTATTATATGAGCTGCTCCAAGTTCTAGTCAGAATGATGTGCATGTATGGGTTCACCAGAAGTGTTAACTTCTTCCACAGCAAAACTCCATCCAGGTTTAGAAAGACTGAGTACATTTCCTTGTGCTGCAAAAAGACTTTCCAGCATGCACACAACAAGCCAAGGAGAATGAGAATTATGCCTCTCAGAAGTAAAATATTTTACAATGGAATAATTACTAATGAACAAGGAAATAAAAGACATCAGAACCACACATTAAAACACATGGCCCTGCTTGCAAAGAAACCACCCAAACCAGGTCTACTATCTTGAATTTTTATTTTTCATCTCCAGCAGCTACCTGGGAAAATAATCAACATCTAAAAATCTCGACACCAATTTCCTCTAAGTATATAGATATAAAATCCCTGTAAACAGGCCCAAAAGGGCTGAAAAGAAAAAGCAGCAGTCACAAAAGCAGTGAGTCCTCAGCCAACACATACTTTGGTTACTGCAAAATAGCCTCATCCCAAAAATCAGGAGGTACTTGTCTGAACTTCCTGGCTGCAGCAGTCAAGGCTCTCTTTACCACAAAGAATTACTTCCTAAGCTTGAGCACTGGTATCAAAGACCCTTAGCACGTTGGCATCAGATTAAAATTAACTGTTCTTGTAGCTAAACAGCTTTGAAAATCCCAGACTTCACTCTTCTCTTTGCTTTTTCCACTAAGGGGTAGAAGCAGAAAATATTTCAGACTTGGTGGTAATGCCCCAGCTCTGACAAATCAAAGATTTCACATAATTTATTTTTATAGTACTGACAGCTAGCATTTCACACATTGAAAATAAAAGGCTGTTTCAAAGCCAAAAATCATTTAACAACATTAGAGACCTATTTGCTATGCCACAGAAAACGACGGCAGTATTTTGTGAAATCTTGTTCATTTTTTGTGCTTGATCTGAAGCAGCATTCCCAAAAGCTCAGCAAACACGTGGAAAAGGCAGGAGGAGCAGAGAGCCAGATACACTCCCAGGTTGTTACAAACCATTAGTGTCAGATCACTCAGCAACATTCCCAAGCCAAGTTTAACATCAGGGATTTCTTTTCCAGCAGTCAATTCCCTGACGTGAATTCCCACATGCACGGATGCACAGAGGGACTTTGGGATGACTGGAATAACTGGTTTGGGGCCAGGGGAGGGCAAAATCCAAACTGTGGCTGGTGCCACATGCCCAGGTGGCCCCAAGTAACAACTTCATGGTCATGTATTTTTGTCGAAATGAATGCCAGCAGGTGGATTTAAAATCCTGGTAAAATCTCAACAATTCAGCTTATTTAACACCAGCATAAAATACCAAGTTCACCTTTTAAGTAATGGTTTCAGAATTTAAAAGTTGCTCACTTTCAAACATTAACGTAACTTACTAAACAACTGGTTATTTTTCACCTTAAAGCAGATAATTCACAAGTTGAAACCCCTGCCAATGAGCTATTTCCACAAGAATCTGCCCAGCCAGGTCCTGCCTGGAGCCCAAATCCCCAGATCCCTTTAAACAGCTTTTTGCTGTAGACAGGCTTGGGGGAAAGACACCGTCATTCTTCCAGGTTCTCACTTTACTGGAGACCTTTTCAAAAGGAAATGGGTTAAATATTCAGAGGTGACTTTAAAAAGCATCTTCCAGAAGCAGCTTTTTCTTGCTCTTGTCCAGAAGATACCTCTGGTAGCTAAAGAAGTTCTTAAATTACTATAAATTAAAAACTAATGCAACGTAGAGCAGAAAACATCCCATTTCTAAAATAAACCCCACACTCCTGATAATTCTAATTTTACTCATTAAAGGAGCTGTGGGAAAGCTGACAGTGGGTACACACTGAGCCAAACATCCAGCACCTAAACAGGAAGCAGAAAACTTCAGGGAGAAAAAAAAAGTAGAGGTTGAACTGGAAAAACTTTTCAGTGTATTTCCATTCCTTACTACACCTGCCAGCTGCCCTCACTCTGATTCACATGATGTTAAATCCCTCTCTTAACACTGAACACCACTTAAATCACGCTCACCGCTGCCCCAATATGTTGGCTCCTTCCTACAGCTGCTTCTGTGTTAAACCAAACTACAGAATTAATAATAATTAAACCTGTCTTATCAAAGTAACTCCTTTCAAGATATAAAACTACTTTTGCTAAGTAGCTTAGAGAACAGCCCCGACCTAAGATTCAAATATCACTCAGCTTTGGGCAACACCAACACCAGTGCTGGGCTCAGATCTTTTGGGAAAAAAATGACCCATCAGTTATACAAAGCCCCCAGTATTTCCATGAGTATTAAAAATACTGTATTTCCCTAGTAAAACGTATTCATTCAAAAAAATTTTAAGCACCAATACATCATTAGCAGCTGAAGTAAAGATTTTTAAAAGCATTTTCAAATTCACAAACAGAAATTCGATATATCCATCTGAGAATTTCAAAATTTACTTGTTTTACCTGAAGGGAAAGAGCTGCCAATTTTTGGAGCGTTTCAATGTACTGTAACCTTTAGAGAGCATGAGGAATTCCTACTATGAATTCACAGTCTATCAAATCTAAATTAATCTCAATAGAAAATCTGAAACGCAATTTTAAGTCATCCTCTTAACACTGACATCCCTGCCTGCCAGGTGAGACATTTTCAAAGCCTGGTTAATCCCCATTTCCAGCTGAGAAAATAGAAGATGAGAAAACACTAAGAATGATCCCGTTAAAAAACTGGCAAATCAGGTAGAGAACCAGGACCAAAACCAGCACTTCCAGCTCTCAGTGACAGACACTGCTCATCAGACAAAACACAAACACTGAAGTGTGTATTTTCCCTTTAAAGGAAACTACTTTAACAGCTTTAGGTAAAATCATGCTCTGAGTTCTCACAAATCTTGAACAGGGAAGTAAGGCTTGATCTAAACGCTGAGCTCCATCTGCACTTCATAGCTGGTGGGTCACTAGGAGATTTCTTCTCACCTGAAAACATCGACTACCTCTTACCACCTGCATTTAAATGCAAATAAGAGCTTTCAAAAGCCTTATCAAGCTCAAGACACAGGAAAGCAGAGCACGATAAGAACCCTGAGGCCTCCAGGGAACGCTGCAATGTTTCCTCGCTAAAATGAAGCAGGCCCTGCCCAAGGCTTTCTCGTCCTTTGCCCCCAGGTGAGCGCTCTGGACTCCTCTTCCCCACCTACTCCTGAGCGCTGGCAGGAGATGCTGCCTCCTCCATGACGCGTTCCTGGTCAAACTGCCCTTGCCAAGAGGCAAAACCAATGCAGCTCGGCAGTAATTGGACTTTATCCCTCCTTGGAGCCAGCCTGGCAGCTCGGCCTGGCACCCAGCTGGCTGCTTATCTCTGGGAAGGCAAGAGGCGGCCTCGGCAGTGGCAACGTCAAAGGCACCTGCAAAGGCTCAGCCCCCGGCACTGCCACAGGTACAAAAACATCTCCGAGAGGACACCGTGCCCTCCAAGCCCAGAGCCGGACACATTTTATTCAGGTTTAGGAGGGAGGTGCCTGCATGGAAACTGAAAATGGAGCCTGGTACAGCCTTGCTGAATCAATCTGAGCCTGAAGGAGCACCTTGGCTTTGATCAGGTTTCCAGGAAAAGAAGGGAAAGCTCCACACACCACCTCACTTCTGCCTTTCCCCAGCCGCCAGCAGCGATCAGGATGAATGTAATCCATGGTGCCTGGCTGCTCATGTCCCCTCCTTCCCCTCACCCTGCCTCTGCCTCCATCTCCCCACGGATGCCCTGGAGGCTCAGCTCCCTCCCAAAGCTGTGTCCCGGTGTGGGAGGCAGGACTCGAGCTCTGCTGGTGCTGTCCCTGTCCCTGGGCCATCCGGAGCAGCCCCTGTGACTCGGGGTTGTTTGCAGAACAAAGAGCTGCTTCACAGACACGTCAGTAACTCTGTGTGTTGTGAGGAACGAGAAAATGCTGGCACACAAACCTCAGAGCACAGAAACCTCCTCATGCACAAAACAGATAAAAAACGGGGGAAAAACCCAAACAAAACCAACCCAAGACAGATGTGAGGGCTCTGAAGCAGAAGTATCTTACTAATAACACACAGACCTAGACTGGTGTCCCTATGGCTTTTCTTGTCACAAGAACGAAACCTGCAGCATCAACCAACACCCTTAATTCTGAAGTTACTTTGAAACCAAAGGTGCTTGAATAATTTCCCCCTTTAAACACAATCAAAACGTTGATCTACAACAACCCAAGCACACCTGAGATTTTTAAAAGGGTATTAATTTAAATTGTGCCCAAGATTGGAGCTGCCTTATGTGGTTGAAGCATCCACCCACCTACCCCAGCATCCAGCCCAGAGAGGGAGCAGGTGCCTGCAGGGATAAACTCCCACTGTCAGCCAAAGGTCCAAGCTGGATCCCAGCACAAATTTCATCCAAGCAAATCACCCTCTGCCCAGCAGAGCACAAGCCTCAGATGCACTGAAAATGCTGCATGGTGATAAAAAGTGCAAAATATACAGACACAGCCAATATTCCACAGTTAACAGCCTGATATTTTTGTTTTAACAACCACCTCTGTACAAACATGAGCCAAATTCCATATGCAACTCAGCACAGAAAATCCAAGTTATTCTCCCTCAAGCGTTTCTGTTCTGGCCTCCAGAACTGCAATATCCAACCAGTGGATTTTAGAGTGAGGTTTTTCCTGCCTCTAAAATACATTACCCAGAGCATTTTGTTTAAAGTGCTCCTACTATCTCAAAGATTCTACTCAAAAACTCATAAAACAACGACTTTGCATTTTTGTATTTCTACTTTCCTTCTCTTTTATTTCAGTCTGTAATGACCAACCAGTTCTCTGGTAACATATGCTTTAACCTGCCTCCACAATATCACTGTAAGTTTAATTACTTTTGTCTCTAAAATGAACAAACTGAAGCACAACATAGCTAATCCCTGGTTTTTTAGGGAGATATCTCCCTAGGACTCTTGTTAGGAGGACACTCCAACTGCAAAGCAAATCCCAGACTCTCTAGAGCAGGTACTGCTTCTTCAAGTATTAAAAAAAAAAAAAAAAAAAAAAAAAAAAAAAAA
>VWYP01010633.1:65746-99329 GCA_013400435.1 Pycnonotus jocosus
TATAGAGAGATACATAAAAATGTTATATTTATCTGGATCAGAGTCAGAGAAAAAGGAAAGAGCCTGACAGCATTAAAAATTAATTGTATATATATAATTCTATTATACATAATGATATATATTATTATTATATATATATAAACTATACATATATAAATTATATAAATATAAATAAATTATATCTATTTATATAAATATATAAATTATATGTATAAAGACAATATTTATATGATGTGTTTTATAATAAATGGTATATATATATATATTATGTGTGATATAAAAATATGTATTGTATCTATAAAATACATATATTTAATGTATATATTATAAATTATACACAATATATCTATATAAAATGAATGTTATGCCTAATATATCACATATAATAAATATTGTAACATTTGTTATATAATACACAGAAAAATATAGTATAAATAGCATTTATTATATAATATGTAATATATCGATTTATTATATGTGTTATATATAAAAATATATATTATATGTATAACATTTCTCTTTTTTTAGGCTGTTTGAATCTCTTCTTTTTCTCTGGCTGTGAACAACCAGCTGCAGGAAGTAAAGTCCACCACCCTAAAAAATCCAGCATCAAATCCAGCATCCATCTAAACTGGCTCTCCTCCACCCTTGTTTCCATCTTGTTGTGATTAAATTAGAGTTTATTTCCTCAATGCTGTATTTTGTAAGGAAAACCAGTTTGACCCTACACAGGGGCTGCCTGCTGTGTCTGAGTGTCTCCTCCAGGTCTGTCTTGGCTCAAGGAGGTGAACCCCATCCTTTCCCAGGAGTGTGGAGGTATCAGAACACCACGGGTTTTTATGGAATCTTGGGATGTCCTGGGTTGGAAAGGACCTTAGAGCTCATCCCGTTCCCTGCCATGGGCAGGGACACCTTCCACCAGCCCAGGCTGCTCCAAGCCTCATCCAGCCTGGCTTTGGACACTTTTAGGGATGGGGCACCCACAGCTTCTCTTGGCAACCTGTTCATGTTCCTCCTCTGTGCTTGGCTCTCTTTTCCTTTTGGACTGGAAGGGGCTCATTTTGTATCTTCTGTATGGATACAGTTGAGAACAAATTAACCCTCCTCCCACCAACCTGTGGGGTCCTTCTCAGAGCCCACCTGGCTCAGGGGTCACATCACTGGTGACAGCAGCAGGACACAGAGCAGCTCTCTGTGCTGCCACTTCCAGTGGCACAAGGCCCCAGTTGGATATGCAGCTTTCAAGAAATAGGAACACAGCTGGGAAAGCAGCATTTGTGCCCTCAAGGCTTCTCCTCCAAAATTCTTGTGATCCACTTAATCTTCCATATGATTTCTCCAAGCTTCCACCTGCCCTGGGGGCTGGATCTCAGCTCCTCTGTCTGCCCAGGTTTGGAGCAACATCAGATTTTCCTTTGGGAAGGAGCAGGACACACACCACGCAGCTCCTCTTCCCCAGCTCTTGGGGCACCTCCATCCTCCATGCAGGTCCAGGCACATCCAAATTTCCAGCTTGTGGGTTCCAGCCAACACCTGTTGGCTGTCTGCTCCCTCGCTCTCCAGAGAGCCTCTGCAGAGGCACAGAACCCTTGTCCCTGCAGATGTGGCCGTTTTCCAGCAATGGCATTCCCAAGTGACCCCGCCCGTGCTGCTGGGGTGGCTCTGCTCTGATCCCCCGCGGGCACAGCCACCCTTTCACTTCTCTTTCCATGTTTGCTGCTTTCCCTTTCTGACTCAGCTCAGCCACTGCTAACTCACCTCTGCAACATCCCTGGAGAAGCCACAGGTTTCTGGCTTCACCCTTCCCTGGCTTTACACCCCATCCCTCCTCACCTCTCCGTGCTGCCTCAGCCTTGTACCCCCAGCCCCTCTCAGCTCCAGCTCCATTGGCAGAATCCTGACTCCCCTCCCACCCTTCTGCCTCCCTCCCCAGCCACAGCTTTTTAAATAAATTAGGAGGGGTGGTTTTGTATATTTTTTTGTTATACCCATTTCTTTGTGATTCAGAAAGCCTTAATTCCCATCATGACTTTTAAGCCCTACCCCTTTTTCTTTCCCTGCTCTGATTCAGTCCTTACACAAATTAAGGTTGGAGATGTTTGTGTCCAACCCTTGTGGTGGTAGTTTTTTGCCAAGAACTCCTGAACACCTCATTCCTGCCTCCAAAACTGCCAGAATTTTTGCACAGGCCTCACAGCTCCTCCTCTGATATCTGTGACCCCTCTGGGGCTGGCATTTGAATCCTCCTGCATGGCACACCTGCTAAATTCTGTGCTGGCTTAGTGACAGCAGTTTCTGCTCTCAGAGAGAGATTCACTGGCAAATTCCTTTGTAATTAACACTCCTATGGTTATCAGACTTATTTACAGCTTGCAAGGAAAGATATGTCTGCTATATTTATAATACAAGTGCTGTGGTTTTAAAAACAGCAAGTATTTGCCACAACAAAAACCACCCCTTGTAAGGCTCTCCCATTCCTCTCATATTTTACACTAATCAGAATCAATTACTTAGGTTCAGTTGAAAAGGTGATTAATGGCAAACTTGATATATACTTTACTTACCTTTTTTTTTTCCACCTGCAATACTTATTTGCCCAGAGGACATTCCCATTCCCTTTCTCTAGGTTTTGTCAGGGAGATCGATTTAGCTGAGGGATTCAACCTGTGATTTTCAACTGGTTTTAAAAACAGGCAATGAAGTGCTGTCCCTCAGCTCTGGCAATCTGGGATGTTGCCATTCCAAGGGTCAGGCTACAACACAGAGTTACCTGTGTAAGGCAGAGCACAGGAACAAACTCAGCTCTGGGAATTAAACATCCCACTTGGAGACAAGTGACACAGTGCTGGTCCCTGCACTGACAGGCTTGAACACCCCAAATGTCTCTCTGATTGTTTCCAACCTGCTTGGAAGTAGTCACAAGGAATTTCCTGTGTTGAATTCCAGCAGGAGAATGATGCCCAAGGGACCCTGAGGCTACAGCCAGACATCGATGAAAGGCTGCACACCGAGCCCTTGAAAGACATTTTCATTCACCCCCCCCCTCACACACACACACACACACACTCACCCAGATTACCTGCTTTGGCCAATTTACTCGAGGTTTATTGGGAATAAAATCTGTTTTCTCCACACGGGGGTTGCCGTGGGCTCCCACTGCCACCTGCTGACAACTGGAGACAGCACCCGAACTCTGCTGCTCCAGAGCCTCTTGGCTTTTCCATTAGGTAATTTCCTCTCCACTTCCTTCTATTTATCAACTGTCCTGGAGACTGAATGTTGATCTTCTAAATATTTGCTTCTAGTCACTATCCTGTCCCTCACTTTCATCTTCCAAGGGTCTCTTTCCACTCATGAAATTGGGTGAAATTTCTTCAAATTTTCTAAACTCTTTCAGTTCTGACCATTTGTTCAGCCTGGACAAAAGGAGGTTCAGGGGGACCTTCTCTCTTCTCCATAACTCCCTGACAGGAGGTGGAGCCAGGTGAGGGTCAGGCTCTTCTCCCAAGAGACAAGGGATAGGACAAGAAGAAACAGCCTCGAACTGTGCCAGGGGAGGTTCAGGTTGGATATTGGGAAAGGTTCCTCTTGGAAAGGGTTGTCCAGCCCTGGCAAAGCTGCCCAGGGCAGGGGTGGAGTCCCCATCCCTGCAGGGATTTAATAAACGTGTGGATGTGGCACTTGGGGACATGGGTTAGGAGTGGCTTTGGCAGTGCTGGGGGAATGGTTGGATTCAATGATCTTAAAGGGCTTTTCCAACCTTAATGACTCTAATTAGTGATTCTAATTAGGCCAAGAGCAGCCAATCCCTCACAGTTATTAGGATGGGAGAGATTATTGACATGTCCCAGGTAGGCACAGAATATCTCTGCACAAATCCTCTTCACAAATTCACCTGCACAACAAGCTTAAAATTCAGAAATTTTAATGACTCGATAATGTTTTTCATACCCTTAATAACCAATCCCTGAGTCAAGAAATACAAACACCTCTGCGAGGGGCAGCACTGTATTGGAAGCAGGCTTCAGGCCAGGAGGAGGGAATAGGAGTCCCAAATCCACTCCTGACTGCTGCCTCATTGCCCACAGCAGTGCTTTCAGCTTTTTGAGGCTTTTTCCTACTCTCCATCTGCTTTGGATATTGACAACACACCCCAAATGTCTCCTGGGCTGTGGAAGGCATTTGCAAGCATTATGAACCAAAGGAACTATAATCCATTATGGGACCCTTGCACCCCCTAAGATATAAATAACAGTAGAGTAGGATCCATTCAGGAATCCAGTGTAATACCCAGTTAGTTTTGCTGGAGGGAGGTCAGACATCCCATATTTCCTCAGGTCACTGTGGGAAGTGTCCGTACTTGCAGGCAGCAGCGAGGATCAGGCCAGAGCAGAGCCCTGTGGTGAGCAGGGTCAGGGCACACACCAGAGAATTGTGCTCCCTGAGCCCCACAGGAACCCTCAGCATCGATTCCTCATATGCCTACAAAGAAAAATAAATATATAAACACGCATTTGACCAGCTGGTTCTTTTTTGACTGCAACAGAGAGGATTAGGAACCAGTCCCTGATTTAATTAGCCCTTGGCTAAAGCTTCTTCTGAGATTCAATATCAGAAGCAGGAAGGGACATCCCCTTTAATTCACATCCACTGCTGCGCTGCACAGCTCAAGGAAATGGACCTGCTGCCATCTGTATCCCTGTATCCCTGCTCCTACTCCAGCCACGGAGGGTGTGTATGGAATGCTGCAGGGAGAGCAGCTCCCAAGGTGAGCTCAGATCACTAAGGAGACAGATTTCTCCAAAGTGAACAACCTTTTGGTTTTCCATGAATACAGGAAGCTGCAAAATGTTTATGGACAGGAGCTACAGATGTGCCAGCAGTCTGCAGGTATCTTGTATATAGGAAGGCACATGTGTTACAACAATAACAGATTATTTCTTTATATAAATTAGTCTAATTTCTGAATCTTTACACTACTGTGGCACTTTTGAACACCAAAGACAGTTGTTGGCCACACTAAAGATCCAACTTTCCTTAGTTTTGAACACAATAAGAAACTTCACCTTTTCCTAAACACTTACTCAACCAGGTAACAACCAAGCAAATAGAAGCGGCCTTTTTTTAGGATGTTACTCCTTAAATCTTTGCAGTTTTACCATTACTTTACTTAGATCATCATCTTCCACCTTGCTACTCCTCTGAAGCACCAACGTTGTAAAGACTTTTCTTAATTTGACCAGTGCCTATTATATCCTAGGATTCCAAGTAAACTAGCTAAGGGAAAAAAAAAAAAAACCAAAAAGGTCAGGAGAGCAGCCATGCTAAAGGGCCAGAAGAGCACAGAGTGACTGTAAACACACCAGAAGGGCAGGATGACCCCTACTAAAAGCCAGTCAGAAAGGAAGAAAGGAGCCTGACAAAGCGGGGAACCACCCAGGTAGTCTTTTAATTATTAATTCCTGTGCTATGAAAGGTGTTAACCACAGAAAAAAAAGGCAGCAGTTGTTAAAAAGAACCAGAGGGAGAACTCACAGGTCTGTGTTTCGTGCTGTGCCACTGACAGGGACCGGTGTTGTCAGAGGAGCAGGGAGCATCCACTTCAGCAGGTTCCCAGCACTCTGCAGACAGCTGACCTAGGGAAGGCATTCCTGTATCACCAGGAGCCAGGCAGGATAAGCAATCTGGCCTGTAAGTTTTTTCCAAATAAAGGATCTTTTCCCCCACAAGAGCTCGACATGATCTATTCCCTGGGAGCCAAGCAGCAAACACCTCTGCATGGTCAACGTGATGCTGGGCAGGCCTTGCTGTGAGCTTTACAACTCTTCCCTTCCTGATACAGCAGGTACCCAAGAAAGAATCTCACCTGTGTGATATCTGGGCCCTTCTGTCCTTAACAGGGCAAAGAACTCCTGGTTAGCCTGCAGACCCCTCAGCTTTAGCCATGTAGTTAGAATTTTCCCCAAAATAAGTAAGCCTCCCTCCAAAAGTAAGGCCATTTCTCTTCTTGGCCTCCTGTCGACATCTAAATGATCTCCCTTCCAATACTTTAAATCCTTTCCCATTAATCATTAATAATAAATGTTTTCCTGCTCATAACTAGTAAATGTGGCAGAAACCCAGGAAGACTTAACACCCCTTTTATAAGTGACCGGGTAGTCCTGCCTGTCCCTGTGCTTATCCCAGAAAATCATTGCTCAAATGATGCACAAGTAAAGAAAAAGGAGTTGAAAATCGTTAGTGTGCTTGACTTGGCAGGAATGATTCTGTGAAGAAACACAAAATCTGTAACAAAAATACAGGATTTCATTGTTCACCTAACTTGAAATATGAGTTGTAGTGGATATCAGGTTCTTGTCTCATCAGAATTTGAGACTCCAGCCATTCCAAACTTTAGGCACAGTTTCCTACACTCCCCCTTTATATAAAGGGAATGCAACAACAGAGTGTTAGAAGCCATCTGAATACTTTGATGACTCGAAATAGGTGAGAGTGGCTACTGAACACACCCTGCACAGCTCCAGCTGCCAAGGGAAAAGCAGTCAGAGCAGAGGGCCTTTGGCAAACCAGGTCCTGCTGGGATCATGACAAACATGGATCATGACAACTGCCACGTCTTCCAGCTGGAAGAGCCCAAGTAGCACAGGGATGCTACAACAGCAGCAGCACAAGACAGAGCAGTCTCTGACAGCCCCCTGCCTCTGGCCAGGCAGCAGCACTCAGTGAGGAAGACAACGAGGTCTTTATCAGGCCCACGCCTGCTGCTTATGTTGATGCAGCTACCAAGAGCTCCATCCCAGACACGACCAGATTCCAGGCTGGGGATGGCCCAAGATTATCAACGAGATTCTCACTGTGGCAGCAGCAGAGCAGCACCTCTGGGCTCTCCAGAACAACCAAGGCTTCCTCTGTCCCCTCTGCTGGCCGGTGATAGCGGGCGTGCACAGGCACGGCAGCACGGAAACAGCGGGAACAGCGCGCATCTGGCTCCAGGAACAGCAGCAGGAGAAGATCCCTGGCCAAGTACTCAGGAGCCTCCACATCAATGACATCAGGAAACAGCACTGCCTGCAAGCAGGGAGAGATACGGGTGTGGTTGTGATGGAAATCGAAAGCCATTTCCCTCATTCTGACGCTGAGTTCGATTTTGTGGTCAGGATGATCAAGTCGGGAATTCCAGCCTTAAGCTGCTCCAAAATACCTTTTCAAGACTGTCTTCAATGAGTGACTCCTACATGTGAAAAGTTCACAGTGTCACTGTGCCTACAGCCAAACCTGTGAGGTGTCAGCAAGGCCAGACCTGCACCTCGGGTATGCCAAGGGCAGGAGCTGCCCACAGCCTTTGCATTCACATTTTAAACAAATTAAGCACCTAAGCAGGTAACAGCCACAGCCTTTGCACATCTCTCTAACATGAAGCAAAGACTGGAATGCAGCACAGAAAGCTGGGATGACAACAAAGCTGAGCAGCTGCCCAGTCCAAACACACATAAGCAGTGACTTGGAGCTCACCAGCACCTCTTTGGGGGTTTCACTTCCACCTTCTGAACCCAAGGCCCTTTTACCAGAGCTGCTCAGCTGGGGCTAAGAGAGGAGCAGCAGCTCCTTGGTACATCACCTGTGTGTGAGAGTATCAGCAGCACAGGGCCAGGGATTGCTGAGCAAGCTGAGTTACAAGGAGACACCAGGAAAATTATATTGTTTGGCACCTCCTTCCAGGAATTCATCACTTTGGTTCCACAAGCCAGACAATGACCAGACATTACAACTCCCTGAGTCCTTACCTGACCCACTGCCAGATCTCCTGGTGTTGGGGCCATTACCTTTGTCAGATTGTGCTGCTGCAGTGTTGCCAGCTCGTAGGGATCCACGTAGATTCCCGGTGGCAGACGCATTTGAGCTGCCACTGCACATCCTCCTGCTTCCTCCCCGAGCTCCACCTTCACCAGCAGATCCCTTCAGGCAGCAACAGGAGCAAAAAATTTACACCCACGCTTCAAAAATCAGCACAAGACCCCCTGAGAGACACTTCTCAGATGAGATGAGATGAGAGGCAGCCGTCACACTGTATGCAACTAATTCTGATCACACTTCCCTGTCCAGCCTTCTTCACCTCAACCCCACATCCACGGCCAAAACGAAGTTTCACTTTTTTGTTAACGTCTCAGAACCACTAATGGCCT
Organism: Pycnonotus jocosus; assembly: GCA_013400435.1. Taxonomy (NCBI): domain Eukaryota; kingdom Metazoa; phylum Chordata; class Aves; order Passeriformes; family Pycnonotidae; genus Pycnonotus; species Pycnonotus jocosus. The sequence continues at coordinate 73,930 of VWYP01010633.1, forward strand.
CCACAAAAGTTTTAGAAAAGGGGCTTGCTATTTTCCCTCCACTACAGCTTGTTAATCCCTCGATCCTATTAATACTTTCCTGACATATGCCGAAGGATCACTGCCCAGGGCGTTGATATAACTGCACATGAAAAGAAGGGAAGCTCCTTCCAACAGAAAATCCCATGGCATGTTATGCTGATGGAGGGCAGGGTGAGGACTCACCTGTGAAACCCCTCTTTCAGGAGCTCCTGTGTGACAGTGGGGTCCCGACAGGCTGCCTGCACATCTAAGGTGACACAGAGCCAAGAGTGTAACAGCACAGTGATCACAGGGGCTTGCAACTTCAGTAAGTTCAATGAACGCCTCATCTGCAAACCCTCTCCCAGAAGAAGGGAAGCAGCATTTGACTGCGATCAAAGAGCAGAAGGGGTTTCTTGGATCACTGGCCGAGCCATACTTCCCAATTCCAGAGTCACAGGATGGTTTGGGTTGGAAAAGACCTTAAAGCTCATCTTGTCCAGCCCTCTGCTTTGGGCAGGGACACGTTCCCCAAGACCAGGGTGCTCCAGGACTGCCCTTGAACACTTCCAGACACAGCTTCTCTGGGCACCCTGTGCCAGAGCCTCACCACCCTCACAGGGAACAATTCCGTCCCAATATCCCATCTGACCCTGCCCTCTGGCAGCGTGCAGCCTTTTCCCCTTGTCCTGTCTCTCCATCCCTTGTGCAAAGTCCCTCTCCAGCTCTCCTGGAGCCCCTTTAGGCACTTGGAGGGGCTCTAAGGTCTCCCTGAATCCTTCTCTTCTCCAGGCGGGACACCCCCAGCTCTCCCAGCCTGTCTCCGGAGCCGAGGGGCCGGCTCCCGCCATCCTTTCCCGGCGCGGTTCCCCGCGGGCACTCACGGAGGGCGCAGAGCAGCGCGCCCAGCCCGGCCCCGACCCCGACTCGCACCGGCTCCCGCCGCCCGCCCGCCATGGCTGCCCGTTCCGCACGGCCCCGCGCGGGCTGCCCCCAGCGCCGCCTGACCGCGCCGTGCCTGACCGCCCCTTGCTCCGCAGCGCGGTGTCCCACAGGCGTTGGTGTGGGCAGCCTGAAGGGGGCCTTCGGCGGAGGGGGCCTTTACTGCTGGGGCTCGGCGGCGCCGGCGGAACCATGGCAACCGCGCAGGGAGGCGGGACCGGCCCGGGGGAGGAGCAGCAGCAGCAGCAGCAGGAGGAGGAGGAAGAGGAGGTGGACGACGACGAAGACGACGAGGTGGAAGAAGAGGCTTTCTGCGCCGCCCGAGGTGAAGGGACAGGATGAGAATGTAAGGGAGACAGGGAGCTCTTGGCGCGGGGCCAGCGGAGGCTGCGGAGATGCTGAAGGGCCTGGAGCGTCTTTCTGCCCAGGAAAGGCTGAGGGAGCTGGGGCTGCTCAGCCTCCAGAGGAGCCCCAGCTGAGAGGGGCCTCAGCCCTGGGTGTCCCTGTGTGTCCCTGGGTGTCCCTGTGTGTCCCTGGGTGTCCCCGTGTGTACCTGTGTGCAGGGAGGGCTCTGAGCAGGGCCCAGGCTCTGCTCTGGGGGCCCAGCAATGGCACCAGAGCCACGGGCAGGAACTGAGCCCAGGGAGTTCCACCTGGACATGAAGAAGAACTTTCCTGGGCAGTTCCTGAGCCCTGAACAGATCCCAGAGAGGCTGTGGAGCCTCCCTCGCTGGGGATATTCCAGAGTGCCTGGACACAATCTGTGCCCTGTGCTCTGGGATGGCCCTGCTGGAGCAGGGAGCTGGCACCAGGGGACCCCCGTGGTCCCTTCCAGCCTGGCCCATGCTGGGAGAGGCAGGAGGGACCAGCCCTGCGCTGCTCTTCGTGCTCAGGGTTGGGCCTGGGCCGTGTCCCCCGGGCCGCTCCTGCGGCAGAAAAGCGGCTCTGAAGGGCACCGGGCGCTGGCCCGGCCCTAAAGCGCACCCGGCTGCGCTGCCGAAGCGCTGGAAGCCACCGGTGACCCCGGCAGTGAAGGGCTCAGCCCGGGTTACCAGGAGATCCAAGCGCTCTTTCCCGCAGATCTCAAGATCTGCTCACGTTTGTGTTTCTCATCTTCGTAGAATCCCGGAATGGTTTGGGTTGGAGGGACCTTAAAGCTTCTCTCGTTCCACCCTCTGCCATGGTGCCATTACACCACTACACCACATTCCTTCAAAACCCATCCAACCTGACACTGGAAATTTTCATTATTAAGGACATTACTGCATTTTTAAACTCTTTCCTATGTGATTTTTTACAAAGAAGGAATTGTTTTCAATTCTGCCTCAAAGTAGCTTTTCAACATTAATGTTGATTTTTCTTGATGTGGAGAAATGCATTGATTTTTTGGGGTAAAATATGTTACTTTGCCTTACTGCAGTCTGTAGGGCAGTTGGAGATCACTTTCATGTTTGAGATTTTTCAGTCTTTTAAAACCAAAATAAAAGTACCACCAGCACTCAGTGCTGCCCTCTGAGCTGGGAAATAGGATCTGCAGCAGGCTGGGATTTATAAGTCCCCTCTAATTTTATTCATAAATTATTTATGGAGTGGGGCTGAGGGCTGGGCTTTAAGCCCCCTTTTGATCCAAACCACTCTGGGCTTCTGTGATTTTGCTGAACTGTACTCCTGACAAACAGACCAGCACTGAGAGGCTCTCCCCTTTGCATTCCTGTCTCCCTGTTTTCCAGGGAGCATTGCTGAGGGCTCTGATGGAGCCATGATGACTTTCACTGCACAGAAATGCGGGGTCTGCTTCCGGCCCCCCTCCATCATCCTCATCTACAGAGACAGCAGCCAGGACAAGACCCGCCAGCGCATCATGCCCGTCAGGAATTTCTCCAGGTTCTCAGGTGAGGGGCACTCACTCCTGCCTGGGCCCCTCCAGGAGGGGAACCCATTGGCAGCAGCATTGTTGGTGACCACTGAGTTCCCTCCTAGCAGCGTGCAGGGAGGGGCTGTGCTGGGTTGGTGTTGTCTCTCTGAGGAGCCCAAGGCTACATCTCAACCTGAGCAATGGCTCTCTGAGCCTGGAGGGTTTGGAGAGACCCCTGGGGAGGGTTTGGGAGAGGATGTATCTGTGGGAAGAGGTTTGTTGCAGCTGCAGGTGCTCCTGTGTTGGCTCTCCCCAGACTGCAGCAGGGCTGCCGAGCAGCTGAAGAACAACCCTCGGCACAAGGCCTACCTGGAAGGGGTCTCACAGCGCCAGCTCCAGAAGCTCTACAGTCTGCTGAGAGGTCACTTGGAAGGACAGAGCCTGGCTGAGAGCTTGGAAAAGTTTCAGCGGGAAGAGACCATTGATCCAGAGGAGGATATGAACAAACTGGATGACAAGGAACTGGCCAAAAGGAAGAGCATCATGGATGAGCTCTTCGAAAAGAACAGGAAGAAGAAGGATGACCCTGACTTTGTTTACAACATTGAGGTGGAGTTCCCCCTGGATGAGCAGCTGGAGTCCTGTACTTGGGACATAGAGTCAGATGAAGAAGTCTGATTCCAGCCAAAGATGGGCAGTTCAGACACAAATCCCAGCAGGCCAGCAAGAGAGAACAATGTCATCATACGTGTTCTGCCCCACATTGGCTCAGGAGAACCCAAGGTGACACAGCAATCCCAGGCTTAAGTGAGCTTTGTATAAGAAGCCAGGCTTGATGAAATGGAAACTGGGTAGCTGAAATTGGTTGGTTGGCTGGTTTTAGTATTTTCCTACATGATAGAATTTTAAATGAATCTTTCAATTTTTTACATTTCAGTCAGCTTTGGCTGAAAATGAAGCATTAAATATTCATGTCCTGAAGACACTGTTAAAGCTGTATTGTACAAATAGTGTGATTATTATTGCCCACTGGGAAGTTAAATATGTATCAGTCATTCTGGATAAATCAATTCTGCATTGAGAACATTACTCTCACATTTCCCTAGCAATGATTAAATCTCCAGTTTCAGCTTACACAAAAGTAAGTCCTTACATGTAAGAGAAGGAATATCTTGAAAATGAATTAGTCTTGAAAGTACTTTTGAAAACACAGTGATTTCAAACTGCTGCAATGAGATGGTTGGATCCTTACACTCCTAGATGATGCTTCCTCATAAGTGCTCAGTTCTGGGAGAATGTGCTGAAAGTATCCAAAAAACCAGAGTGGTAGAAGGTCAAAGGCTGGGAGTGGTTCTAGAGTAAGACAAACTCATCCCACTGAAGGTTTTAATCCAGCTGTCTACCTTGGGTGGTCTCTTAGATCAGTCCTGCTCTCATGTAACAACAGAGGACTAAGATTGGGATTCTTTGGGAAAGTTTACAGCTCCAAAAATTTCCCGGATTTTGGCTTCCTGAACCCTGGCAGCTGTGAGGGCTGTGGGTGAGATGAGTCTTCATCCCAGATTGAGGGGCCTCAACAAACTGCTGCCTGACATAACTAAGAGGAGTGGCTGGAGGAGCAGCTGGAAGAAGCTGCATGCACCCCAAAACGAGAGTCGCTGCTGTGAAAAACATGGAACAAGTGTCAGTTAAACCACAGTGCTTTGCCTTCCCTAGAGAGGATGAGGGGGCTCATGCTTGGTCAAGGGGGTCTTCAGGCAGGAGAGAAATGAAAGCTGAGGCCTCACTTGCCCAAGTTAAAAAAATGTAAAGGCTGACTCAGCTCTCCCAGCACCGGAAAGGGTGTGGAAGGGTCTGGCACAGGCCTTGCCTCAAGAATTGCAACATAACACAGAAGGATCTCCCACTTGGGAGGGAGAAGGTCATAGGGAACCTGTCCTCCACTCTCAGCTTGCCCCCAGCTTCATCCTGGCCAAGCTCAGAGGATGTGGCCAGCCCTGAGCGTGGCCTCCTCTCCAATGAGGGCTACATGAGGCCAAATGAGGGCCTGGATCATGAGGTTCCTGCTGGCCCCTTCCTCCAGCCCACCCCAGACCTTCAGCATGGAGCTATACTGGTCTTCCCAGTTTGGGATCTCCTGTGAACTTGACAGGAAGGCACTTCACAGCCAGCTGTAGATCATGCATAGAGACATGAAATGGACCCCAAAACAGTTCCCTCTGCAGCCTCCTGGTAGAGCACACCCTACTAACACAGCCCTCTCCACTTCACTGCCACTGATCCCGACCTGCCTGACTCCCACCATCCAGACCGTGACATCTGCACTGGTATGAAGAATGATGTGGGACATTCTGCCCAGGCAGACAGAATCCACCACTCTCCCCTTGCCTACAGATCCATCCATTTCATCCTGAGAGGAAAGCAGGTTGGGCAGGCATAACTTAGCCTCAGCAGTCCACGCTGACTTCTTCCAGCCGCCCTCTTTTTCTAGAATTGTGCTCCAAACAAAGAACATCCGTTCCATGGTTTTCCCAACGTGAAGGTGACTGCTCTGTTGCTCTCTGGGATGGTCTTTTGGCTGTTACTGAAGCTGGGTGAGACCCTTGGGTTCTCCTGTCACCAAGGACCTTCCCTGACCACCATGGCCTTGCAAAGACAGTGAGAGCAGCATTGTAAGGACATCCACCACTCAGAAAGTGGAATTTCCTCCTGCTGCCCCGACATCCCACTCACATCACTGCTCCAGGTGAGCCACAGCTTTCCAGGAGCTGTGATGAGGGAATGTTGAGTATCCCCATCAGCTCCATACAATTAGGAATCCCCCCTTTTTATCCATGCCCTGGGCAGTGCCAGGTTCCCAGGTTCCTTCCTACATGTTCTCCTAGGCCTGCAGCCCACACCCCATGCTGGATGGAGCAGCAGCATTGGCTGTGGAGGTGGGGGAGGACACACATCCTCCTCCGAGCCCAGCCCCAGGGAGAGGGGAGCTTGCAGGGGCACCTGCTCACCCTGCCAGTGGGGAGATGCCAGAACATATTTATAGGTCACTGCTGTCCCCCAGGGTGCAGCTTACGGGCAAAAGAAGGGTTGAAAGAGGCTGAGGGATTCCCCTGGTTGGACCTGCTTTGGTTTTGGCTATTTCAGTCTAAAATTAGAGCAGAAAGCGGTCATTTCTGAGCCAGATCTGACAGCTGGGTTTCCAGAGCCTCTACTGCATTCAGCCCCAGTGGAGCTGCTGGCTGGTCTAGCACGGTCTGACCCACCCATTTTCCAGCCCTGCACAGTCCCCAGCCACACTAGGCTCCACCATGACCCCAGACCCACAGCTGTGCCTGGGAGGGGTTTGCCCTGCTGCCAGCCTTGGCTCCCCCTCCCTGCACCACCCAGGCATCCCCCCAGCTTCAGGCCAGCCTTGGGAATCTCCCTCCATCACCTCCCAGGACAGCTCCAGTGGGCTTGAGCCCCTGGCACACCCCACATCACCAACTGAGCCTGCCCACACCCAGGCAAGGACAAACCCCCAGAACTTCCACTCTAACACTGCTGCACACTTCCCTATGCCCCGTTCCCATTAAACGTGTTTCACTAGAAAAATCCCAACAGTGGCACAGGAACAAAGCCACCCCAGTTCTCAGAAGGGCTTTTGGGTTAGCCCAAACCACCATCACTTCTCCTTTCCCCTCAGTGACCCCCGAGGAGCAGAGCAGCACTTCCCCAGGTAGTGCTTGCTGCTCTGGGAGAGCCAGAGCATGCTGTGAGTGGAGCTGGGTGGAGGAAACCCCCCAGGCACTGCTGGACCGACAGCCCCGGGGAGTGGGGCTTGCACAACAAGGAGGAAGGATTTCTCTTGTTTCCTTTGTATGTTTAATCCACCCGTCACTGGAGAAATATAAATCCATAATAAAATACCGCCGAGGGATATCATTTACTCTCCTGCTTTTCAATCAATATTTCCCATTGTTGCAACTTGGGCTGTTTTTAATGGACTTTTCTAACCCAGGCTGTGACTCCCCAAAATGTGTCTTTCAGCCCAGCTGACAACGCCTGTCTTTATCAGTACACACATGGTGCACGATCAGGGTTGTCTGCGAGTTCGGCAGTGCCAGCAAGAGCAGTGTGGAAAGCTGTGGCTACCCTTCTGCACAGTGCCCAGGTGATGTTTGCTCCAGCCTGGGGCACTTTGTGGGGGCTGGCTGCAGATCTGGAGGACATGTTGAATTGGCTACAGGTGGGAATAAATAAGAGGAACTGCCAGAAGGGAGTGGAGGGAAAGCAGTGCTGAAGAAAACTCTCACAGAATTCCAGAATGGTCTGGGTTGGAAGGGACCTTAAAAATCCATATGGTTACAACCCCTGCTGTGGGCAGGGACACCTTCCTCTAGATCAGATTGCTCCTAGCCCACTCCAGCCTGGCCTTGAACACTTCCACGGATGGGGCATCCACAGATTTTCTGGGCAACCTGTCCTTTCAGCCAAGGAATGTTTGATGTCGTGTCCACTCAGCTCTCACCAACAGCAGCTGAAGGTTTCTGCTGAAGACACATTCCTTAAGGATTCCCAGCGCTCCACCACCAGACACAACACCCTTTGGGTGCCATGAGGGCAGGAATGGCAGCTCTCCCAGCACCTCCTGTCCTGCATCCATCAGGTTTCCATCCTGACCACCTCGGAGGGGTTATCACCTCTACTCCTGCCCACCCGCTATTATTGGCTGTTCCCGAGCCCTTCCTCTTCCTCAGCCATCAGTAAGGGCTGGACACCCCACACCGCGTTTTCACCATTTTCAGCAGCTTCTCCTTGAGCATGAGGAAGACCACAACGACGGCCACCAGGAGTGTCAGGCAGGTGGGCAGGGCCAGCACCAGGTAGAGCAGCGCCAAGTCGGCCGTCTGCCATCGGCAGCTCTGCAGGACGGGCTCGGGCAGCGCGCCGGGGCTCAGCGCTCGGGAGCCGTGCCTGCAGGTCACCTCCCGCCCGTCGGGGACGCGCAGCCCCTCCGCCAGCTGCAGGGCGTCCCACCAGCCCAGCGTGCAGCAGTTGTAGGGGTTTCGGCTGAGGTAGAGCTCCCGCAGGCTCCTCCCCAGCGGCACCTGCGCCACGTCGGGCGGCAGCGCCGGCAGGCAGTTGTCCCGCAGGTCCAGGCTGCGCAGCCTCAGCGCGCCCAGCGAGGCGGGGAACGCGGCCAAGGAGTTCCCCGAAAGGTCCAAGCGCACCAGGCTGCTCAGGGCTGAGAAGTCCACGGCGGTGGAAGAGAGGCTGGTGTTCCTCAGGGACAGCACCTGCAGCGTCAGGGTGAGGTCCTGCAGCCAGGCCGGGTCACCGGACAGCACCTGGCGGTTGTCAGACAGGTCCAGGTGCCTCAGCGATGTCCCCTGGAAGGGGCGGCTGCTCAGCCCCTGCAGACCGCAGCCGGCCAAGGAGAGATGGGTCAAGGTCTCCACACCCCTGATGTCCACGCAGGGGAGACTCTTGGCGTCACCTGGCTGGGGACAGAGGTCAACCCGGTTGCGGCTGAGGTCCAGGGTAGTGATCTTCCTGGTGTGGGTGAAAATCCCAGGAGGAAGAGCCTGCAGCCTGTTGGTGCTGAGGTTGAAGAGCTGCAGGCTGGGCAGGATGTCCCCAACGCCCACCTTCACCCCCAGCTCCACCAGCTGGTTCTGGCTGAGATCCAGCTCTGACAGCATGGCCAAGGGGTCCTCCTCTGACAGGTGAAATGCCTCCAGGCAGTTCTGGTTGAGCTTTAGGTGGGTCAGGGAGGGCATCTGGGCCAGGAAATCGTCTGGCAGGCCCCAGACCTGGTTCTGGCTCATGTCCAGGAGGTGCAGGGAGGAGAGGTTGTTGTGGTAGAGCTCGTCCCACAGCCTGACCGTGGTGATGTTGGTGGAGTTGCCATCGATGATCAGGAACTGCACAGTGACGTTGGCCAGGGAGGTGCCATTGGGGAGGCGCTGGTAGAAGCTCATCCTGTTGTCCTGCAGCAGCAAGGAGCGCAGCTTGCTCTGCCGGGGCAGCACAGGGAAGAACAGGAGGCGGTTGTGGGACAGGTCCAGCACCTCCAGCTCAAAGAGATCATCGCTTTGCAGGGTCAGAAACCACTCAATGACGTTGTTGCTGACATTGAGCACCCTGAGCTGGGTCAGGCCAAACCCCACCAGACACGGGAGGTAGTTGTAAGCTATGTTGAGCCTCTGCAGCCTCTGCAGCCCTTCAAAAGCATTGTCAATCTCAAAGATGTAGTTCTTCTCCAGGTTCAGCTCCAGCAGCTGTGTCAGGTTTGTGAAGGTGGATGAGTCCAACCTCATGATGATGTTCCTGGCCACAGACAGGGACTCCAGGGAAGAGAGGTTGGAGACTAAAACTGATACCATGTCCTCCCTGAGCTGATTTCCAGCCAGATCCAGCATCCTCAGGGCCGGCAGAGCAGAAAGAGCAGCGGCTGTCAGCGAGTAGTTGGTGAAGAGCAGGTTATCTGTCAAGGAGAGCACCTCCAGGCCCTGGCTGCTGAGGAAGGCACCGGGCTCAATAAGCTCCAGCCGGTTCCTGGTCAAGCTGAGATGCCAGAGCTGGGGATACAGGAGCAGAGAGGCATTGGCCAGGACCTGGATAGTGTTGTCATCAAGAAACAGCTCCTCGGTATCGCCTCGAAGGTTTCCTGGGATGGAACTCAGCCATCTCCCAGTGCAGTCCATGATGCTGTGCACCTGAAGGAGGAGGAGAATATGTAACACCACCGTGGGAGGCAGGAGATGAAGAGGGAGAAGTCTGGAGAGCAGAATGAGGGGGAGGAGGTGGCTCTTTGTTACAGCCTTGGCACAGCAGTCAACTCCAAGCCAGTAGCTGGGATGGAGAAGGTCTGGAGATGCTGAGTTGCCTGGGCTTTGTCAGGCAGGACCAAGCACTCAGAGGGATGAGGGTTCACAGGAGAGGACTTACCAGCTCACAGCCCCCAGGAGAGGTTGCCCAGGTTGCATCCATCCTATCTCTCCATCCCACTGCCAGGAGGAGAAGAAGCAGGGAGAGACCAGGGAGCAGGGCCTGCATCTCAGTGGCGGCACTCCTGTGGAGAGGGAAGCAGAGGTGAGGAGGTCACAAGCTGCAAACTGTTCACCCCTAAAGGCCCAGGTGGTCTGAGCCACCATAAGCTGTCCATGGCAGAAGGCAATGAGCCCACCCACCCCAGTGGAAGCCCTTGTGGGGCTCCCCACAAGGCAGGGGAAGAGCAGGGCCGGGGGTGGCAGCTTAGTCCCACCCAGGGCAGCACACAGGGGGAAGGCACTGTCAGTGCTGCACAGCTGCTCGTGAAGGCCATTGAGCTGCATCCTTCCAGCAGGGTGTCCCCCCAGCAGGGCTCCTGTGCCCCCTCTTGGCACCAAACTCCCCTAGGGGACACCAACCCACCCCCCACCAAGTCCCCCCAGTGCCCATCCCTGCTGGGGGTTCTTCCAGGGAAGCAGATGCTCTCTATGAGCTGCCCCATTACTGACCTGGTGGGACCGGAGCTGACGGCATTTGCATCTGGGGAAAAGCTGAAACTCAGGCAAATGAGCAGCAAGGGCTCAGTGAGTGTTTAGCACACAGCACTTTCACAGCTGCCACTGCATGAAGGAGAAACAGGGTTATTTTTGGCAGCCCAGGTAGCCAGAGCCTTGCAGCACAGAAGGAACAGGGCTTGTCCTGGGCTCTCTCCTTCCTTGGGAGAGCCAAAGTGTTGAGCTGGTGCCTTATCAAAGCAGGGTTTATTACTCTGGGGGAGATGGAGAGGTAGTCCCCTTTCCCCAGCCTGCAACTGACACACAGCACCTTTTGCCCTCTCAAGTCCTTTGAGTCCAGCAGCCACTCATACCCAGGAATGGTAGCAGGACATGAACCCTGCTGTCCTGGACCCTGGTCCTCGCTGCGCCCAAAGAACACCAGTTTTGGTTCTGGCTCCTGAACCGCTCTGCAGAAACTCCTGCTTTCCTTCACCCAGCTCAGCCTTTCTTGGCTCCTTCCAACACCAGAAGCACCTCCATCCTCCCAGTTCTCCCTGGAGCTGCTGGGATGGCACCTGCCCAGCCAGGAGACAAGGCAGCAGCCCCAGCAGGAAACCCTTGCCCACAGCCCTACACCAGAGCCCACATCCAAGAGCTCTGGGAGCTCCCGGGGTGCTCACCACGCTTCACAGCAGCCCCACGCAGCCACAACTCTTCGAGCACGGGCATTAGTGACACACAGCCACCACAGCTGCCCACACTGGCACCGGGACCCCCATGGTGTTTCCCTCAGCACAGGTATCGGGGGACAGGTACTCACCGCGTGGAGCAGCGCGTGGGCTTTGGCACGGTCCATCCTGTGGCCCCTCAGGGAGGTCCTGGGGCCAGGGGTAGGGGTGACCCACGGGGTCTGTGTGCCACCCACGGGTCCGTGTGCCACCCTCGGGGGCCGTGTCCCACCCGCCTCTCTCTGAGCACCAATTTAGGCTTTGCGGAAGGAGCCAACGGAAGCTGCAGTCACATGGAGGCAGCGAGCGCGGCCCAGCTCTCGCTTACTGATCTCAGCACTCTCAGCGCGGGTCATGCACTCACACACAGCTCCCAGCAAGGAGGAACCACAGGGCCCAGGCAGCCAGCGAGGGGTACAGGCGGTCACACAGCTCCTGGGGACGAGCCAGCACTGGGGACAAGCCTTGCGTGGTGACACCATTACACAGCTCCAGCAGCAGAGCCCCTGCTCGGGGTTTCAGGCCGTGGTGACTGGGGAGGGTTCTGCCCTGCACAGCCATGCCACCACTCCTGCAGGATGAAGAAATGCCACCCGTGTATGGCACCTCTTTCCTTTGGAGGGGTCCCTCCAGACCCCCCTTGCCTCCAGTGCCCAGCTCAGCGGTTCAACAGGAGCCAAGGGATGCACATCCCATGAGGGGAGAAGGTGCTGTTATTTCCTGCTGCATCCCAAGGCAAGGCTGGGTGTGACCCAGGTGTTGAGCCCCCAGCGACTCTGGGATGCCAGTGCCTGTTCCTCACATTGTCTAAGTGAGATTCAGGACTCTCCTATCCCCCTGCTCCCAGACCTTTGGGTGTCCTGGGGCTGCTGAGGATTTCAGCAAACCCAGCACCCAGGGCACAAATCAGAACCACCTGGATACAGGGACCTCCTGAATGCTGGTCCCTGTGTGAAAGGCAGCAAACGTGGCTTTTCCTGCAGCTGCCAGGAAACAAAGATCCGCATTTCCAAGGCAATATGCACAAGGAGGGCCCCTTCCTCCTCACCCCCATCAACCCCTGCTCTCCATCTTCCTGTCCCATGTCTCTCTCTTCCCAGGCTCCTCACACACTCCCAAGTCCCAGCAAATCCAGCCTCTGAGGAGGAAAACTTTGCCCAGATTTGCCTAGCTGGGAAAGGGTTCAAAACTATGGAGAAAGGATCCAGGCCTGCAGCAGGACCCTGTCTGGGATCAGCAGGTCCATGCTCCACATGTCATATGTTCCATGGTGCCAATGAGATATTTGAATAGTTGGGGGATGAACTGTGTCACTGCAGCACACCAAGACCCCCTCCAAGGGATATCCCAGCTGGGGTCTTCCCTCCCTGCCAAACCAAGTGGCCTCTCAAACTCCTGAAACCAGCAAAAATGCCCAGGGAGATAATTTTCTTGCCTTCCCCTTAAATTTCATTTCTTCTCTGGAAGAAGGCTGATCTCTCCCATGTCACTCACAAAAAAAGTCCTGTGGTTTCATTTCCTCCATTTTCAAGGAAGTTTGACGTATAAAAATCAAGAAGGAGAAGAGAGAAGTGAACAGGAGTGGCAGAAGCTCACAGAGGGGCAAAATTCCCATGGCATTGCTCAAGGGCACACAAAAGACTGAGATCAGCTGATGACCACAAACCCCTCAGCCCAAACCCTGCCACAAGCCCACACTCAAACCCCTCACCTGGAGACACGGGAGCTGGCAGGGCTGTAAAACTTGGGCATCCTCAGCTGTGACCACACTCGGCTCTCTGGATTGGGAGGCTCCTGGGGGATCTTCTGCTGAGATTCCTTTTTGTGGTGCCACCATCAAGGTGATGCCCTGGCGGTCAAACCAGCTTCCTCCTGCAGCCCTGCAGGAAATGGAAGAGGAAACAACCTGCTTCATTCCCTGCCTTGCCCCCAGGCCATCCCCAAAGCCAGGGCAGTGTAACCCCTCTCCCCAGCAGCACCATGCAGGGCCCGTGCAGGTTTCCCCCACCCTGCTGTCCCTGGAAAGCAGCCCCACTCCAGGGCTGACCCCGCAGCTCTGCGCTGGGGCGTTGCCAACAGTGCTGCTGCTCTTCACACTTTCCCCACATCCTGCAGCCGGATGGTTCTGAAAAAGTCCTGAAGCTGCTGCTTGGTCTCCTCCTTTTCCTCTCCTCACACCCCCACCCAGTCCTCTCGGCAGGGATTGGATGTGTGCTTTAAGAGGGGGTAATTTACTCTTTAATATCACCGCAGTGAAGGGCCAGGGATGGAGGTGCCAGGAGCTGCTCCTCTGATCAGCTCTTCAGGAAGCTCCAGCACAGCTCAGTGGCACAGGTGGGTTAAACTGAAGGAGATTCAGGTGCTTGGAGCCATGTCCAAACGTGCAGCTGCAATTCCTGCAGCTGTAGGAGAGGACTGGGAATCCCCTTATGGTTTTACACCCAGTGAGCTTCTTCCGTTCCTCCCACTTCCTCCTCCTCCAATCTTTTTCCCTTAACGACCCTCAAATTGTCAAACACAACCCAAGAGCAAAGTTGTGATAAGAGGGCAGGCTCCCAGTTTCTCCTGGAATGCACCCAGCACAGGACCCTTGGGAAAGGGGAAACTGCAACAGGAAACAGCAACCCCATCACTGAACGTGTGTTTTCCTGCAGGAAATGTGATTTATTCCCAAGTGGAAGCACTAGAAGGGTCACTCATGGTTCACACAGCAGCAGGACCTGGTGAGTGGGGGAAAAGGGAAACGGAAATATTTCTCCATGGGCTTCCTTGACTCCCACTGGGATGGAGAACTGGTGAGAATTAAAGAAATGGTTCTGCAAGGGATGATGGTGCAAAGCATCATTAATGTAATTTATTCTATTTAATTACCTACTCTGGATAGAAAAGGGAAGCCTGAGGTCTCCTGTATCTCAGGAGCTGTCAGCAGCAGTAGTTACCTTTAATTTAAAAGGAACTATGAACACAAAAAAGAGAATTTGTTCCATGGGCAAAAAGGAAAAGCTAAAATGGACAGCTCAATGTCTAAAGTTTAAACTTGAGCTCTGGAGTTTCATCTGGCTGAATTTCCCAATGGGAACCCACCCAGTTTAACCCCAGGGGGTGGCTAGGGGTGTGTCCCATCCCAGGATGGTGCAGTGCTGTACAGGAGCGTGGGCTCAGAGGGCCCCAGCGCTGCAGCAGGGCTGGAGCTCTGCAGGAAGCACAGCTCCCCTCAGGGGAAACCAAGGCACAGAAATCAAAGATTTATAATCAGCCTCAAAACCATCTTTTCCCCCAAGCTGTGGCCAAACCACCTCCCTGCTGCTTTACCTGGGTCCAAGGAAAGGCAGGTGCCAGCTCTTGCATCTCTCAGTAAAGCTCCAGGCTCTGGTTTTGCAGTGACCTGTGTGTCTGGGAGCCTCTGGAGCCCCAGCACCCTCCTCTGGCACAACTCTGTTCCACCCTCTGCTATGGGCAGGGACATCTTCCACTATCCCAGGCTGCTCCCAGCCCTTCCAATCTGGCCTTGGACATTTCCAGGGCTGGGGGAGTCACAGCTTCTCTGGGCAACTGTGCCAGGGCCTCACCACCCTTACAGCCAAGAATTTCTTCAGTATATTTTGAACTGTCAGGAATCTCCTAGCTCTTGCCAGGTTTTCTGATGGAAAGCAGGGTTCAAAGAAGAATCCTTTGAAGCCAGGATTAGTTCTGGTTTGTTCTGAGCAGAGCCCTGGGCTTGCTCACCCACCCATGCAGCATCACGCTGGCTGCCAACAGCAGAGGAGTTGGGGCTGTGGGAGATCAGCGAGGAGGGGAGAGGCAATAATGCCCCAGACTGACAACATGCAACAAGCCTACAGCAAAAACAATTCAGAAAATTATGTCTTTGGGCTTGGAGGGCATTTGATTGAGGATCTAAACACCGATCAGTAGCCCCACAGCAAGAACTTCATAGAGGATCCCACCTTCGACCCCTCAGTCCCCAAAGGGTGCCCGTTTCCTCTATGGGACTCAGAAGAAAGGCAGGAACAGGATTTACTGGGAAGCAAACCCATGTTCTTGAGAGCACAGGTGGGAAGGGAAGAGGGGAGCTGGTCAGTGGCTCAGCCACAGCCCCTGCCCAGACCCCATTGCTGGGGGTGAGGCTCCTCATGGTTCTGTTCCTGCAAGCAGGTGCAGCCCAGGAGCTCCATCAGATGCCTAAAGTTTCAGCTTTCATGTTTTTCAGATTCTGTGCTGCCCAGGGGTGCAGTTCTGAGCCTCATACTAAGTGTTAGTCAGCTCTTCACAGAGCAGGGACACAAAACAAATCCTTTCCCTGCTGAAAACCAAGGACAACCATTACAAGTTTTCAGGCCCAAAAGCATAAAGAAGGGTGGCTGAAGGGAGAAAACAAGAAGGATGGGACTTCATAATCTGAAGCTGTAATTGGACAATTGATCCCAATATGCAAATGGAACAAAACTTATAAAAGTGTGAGACCTCATGACCAGCTGCCCATTTTTGTGACCATTTTGGGTCCACCTTGGGTGCAGCCCTGCCCAGGCTCTTGTCCTGCCCAGGGTGTACTCTAAAGGCTTTTCAATAAATCCCTACTTTATTCTCCAGCTCTGTCCAGTCTCTGTTCCAGGTCAGCCTTCCCAAGGCATCACATCCGCGGTCACCGCTCTTCCTCCTCAGCCTGTAAATGAGGAGGAAGCGGCTGGACACGGAAAGCTGCAGGAGGGATCGCATTTCACCCTGTCCCCACCCTGCGGCCGGGCTCTGGCACCGCGGGCAGCCCTCACACTCCCGCCGCTCCCAGCTCCTTGGGATCCACCACCACGAGGCCAGGACAGAGCTTCTCCAGGTAGAGCATCTGGATCCCTTGGTCTCCAGAGCACAGCATGCAGCAGGATGCATCACGTGCTGAAGCAGCAGAACCTTGTATTTCTGAGCAACTGGAAGGCAGGTGCATCCAACCCCTTACGATCCAAGACAGCGCAGATGCTCTAGAGAACGGCACCTGCAGGAGAAGCCAGTGCCCGAAGCAAGAAAAGACCTCTGATCTTTTGCCAAGAGTGGTTGTGGCTGCCCCATCCCTGGAAGTGTTCCAGGCCAGGCTGGACTGGGCTTGGAGCAACCTGGGATAGTGGAAGGTGTCCCTACCCATGGATGGGCTTTAATGTTCCTTCAAACCCAAACCATCCTGTGCTTCCTCCTAGATCTCCTCTAGGGCTGGAAAGCCCCACAGCCAAGGGTTTTCTTTCATCTGGTCTGGACTTTGATTGCAGTTAGACCTGAAGGAGCTGTCCAAGCTTTTCCCTCAGGATTGACAAACATGTGGAGAAATTTAGCTTTTTTGTACTCTACAATAAAATAAAGCATTGAAAGCAATAAACACCCACCCCAGCTACTCCAGCACATTAACCAAAATTTTTTTATCATAGAATTATGGAATGGTTTGGGTGGGAAGGGGCATTAAAACTCTTCTTGTTCCACCCCTGCCATAGGCAGGACCACCTTCCACTATGCCAGTATTCCAATCTCCTTGCAACCTGGCATGGAACATTTCCAGGGATGGGGCAGCCACAGCTCCTCTGGGCAACCTGTGCCAGGAGGGAAGAATTTCTTCCTAATATCAAATCTAAACCTCCTCTCTGTCAGTTTTTAGCTTAAGGCTGGACGCTCTAAGTCACCAGAAGGAAAAGGTTTGGACAAGTCACTGCTGTGACATCATTCAGGAATGCAAATTGTGACAAAAAAAAAATACTCCCATCTGCAGCCCCACAAACTCCTTCCCTGCTTCTGTTCTGCTTCAGAGAAGTGAGTAATTCAGTCACAAATGCAAAGGGAAGTGAAAATCTCTCAACTCCTTGCAGAGCTCAGCGTGTCCCACCCATCTTCCTCTCTGGCCAGAAGGGCCAACATCCCTGTGCCACAGCCTGGTCTGGCAGGCAGATCTTCTGGAAGCAAATACAGACTACAAAGTCTTCTTTTCCCAGGTTTTCAGCCATGGGCCACAGCATCCCTGCTTTCTCTCATGCTCCCTAAGGGACAAGGGACAAAGCCTCTCTGTGGGTGTTGGGGTTTGGAGTTGGGCATACTATTGCTCTTAGGACATACCCTTTGGTCTTGGGTAAAAACCCAGGAAAACTGCCAGGATATGTTTCTGTGGGTTTTTAAAACAAATTCCAACACGTGACAGCACTGTAACACAGGTGACATCATTGCTGTAGCTGAAATGCCCTCGCTGGGAGAGACTGAAAGCTGTTCCACCTCTCAATGTGGGGCCTGAATCAGCACAGGAGGGCAGCAGGGGGAGGTTCAGGCAGACACGGATCAATACCGAGATCTCCCCCTGCTCTCCACGTTCCTGCCGGGAAGAACAGCTCATGCTGCCAGTACAGTCACGTCCCAGAGCAGCACTGGGGGGTGAGGTGGGCATGTAAAACCACCTGGTTTCCATCCTGCACACTCTCCTGAGCCCCACTAATGTTCCAACTCTGATCCAGCTCTGCTCATGTCAATTATTTACCCAGGAACAGATAAAACCTTATGATGAAGCTGAGATAAAACCTTTTGGCTGCTTACAAAGCAAGATCCCACCCTCCATCTCTGCTCTTGCACAACACCCTGTGGAAGGGCTCAGGTGCCCAATGGGATTTGGTGGGAGGAAAGTGGCCTCTGTCACCTGAGCACAGAAAAAAAAACAAACAAAAAGCCATCAAAGAAACCCAAAAGGTGATTTGGGACTAGCAAAGGCTGTACAAGTAGAAGGTATCCCTGCCCTTAACAGGAGGTGGAACTGGATGAGTCCTCTCCAGACTAAACCAATCTGGGATTCCATAAAAAATGTTTACCCCTGCAATATTGAATACGATAAAAATGCATTTTGGCCAACATCTATTTCCCTGCTAGCAGGTTTGTCCAGCACTTTATAAAGCCACATATTGAAGCTGGCAGAGTTTACTCTCTTAGTTTGCTATTTAAAAGTGATGGGATATGGCTGGGTTCTCCTAAGCAAGGAAAGCTCCAGATTAAAAAGACAAAATAAAACAAGCAAACATGAAACCACTGCAGGCAGCTCACACCACACCTGCCAGTGCAGGCACAAAGGGAAAATCCACTCAATTCCTGACTTGGTAAAATTGCAGAAGAATGAACAACACTTGTAACATACAGTGAGTTTTATTTCAAAATCCCTTTTCAATTGCTTTGATTTTTTAAAAATAATCATTTGTGGATACCACTATTTCCTCATCATAAATGCCCAAGGAGAAGAAAAGCAAATCTGGGAAAAAGCGGACCTTGAACAGCAACTCTGACATTTCGTTTGAGCCTCTCAAATCCCTTTCAATCCTTTAAGGTGATGGTGGAGCTTTGGCTCAGTTTGATGTCACTAAAAATCATTTTCTGAAATGCAAATATTTGCTCAGCCTATTTCAGGATGCAGGGTTCAAATGAAGGAGCGAACTTTAAAAAAATCTATGTCCATCATCCACTTCTGTTGAGAGTTTTTAGCTTGGTTTGGTTTTTGAAAAGAACAGGAAGTAATTGTTCAGGGAGAAGGTTCCACATTAAAAACATTTACTGTACTCAGCACTTGTTTGAGCACAAGTCAAGGCTCCCACAGCTTTGCCCTCTCGTGGGGAGATGGGAGAGTTCCTTTGGAAGTCACACAACATTATTTAGCAGTAGGAAAAAAACCTAGTTAAGGGATGAATTAGCAGGTCCAGCAGCACTGCAGGAAAACCTTTCTGTGTTCATTCACTGCTTCATTTATTTTTTCTTTCAATGATACTTCAGCACAAGGTGGGCTACTGTCACTTACAGAGTCAGGCATGGCCACTACCAACCTCCTGAAAATCTGCTTTTCAAGTGTAGAAAGGATCTTAGAGCAATTTCAACAATGCCGTTTTCTGTCTGCAGATTTCACTGCAAGTAAGTGAAAAAAAATTCACTTACACATCTAAGGGCTATTTATAACATGTAAAAACTGAAATATTCACATGGAAATACATAGCTGAGGGAATGACTGAGGACTGCTCACCTCTCAAATACTTTAAGAAAACCAGTTTTACATGATCAGACTGTGATCAGGCCCAGAGTTATTTTAACTCATCCCTGCTGTCATCAACCCAGCGAAAATGGAAGAGGAAAAAAAAAAAAAAAAAAAAAAAAAGAGGCAGCCATCTGGAAACACACCCAGCGTGCTGAGGGAGTTTAGAAATGTAGATCAGGGATAAGCAGGGAGAAAAGTCGGATTTGTGGCTGTCAGATTCTGAGGCAGGCAGGGAAGAGCACAGCCACACCGGGGGTGCAGAGCCACAGCACTGGGGCCATCTGCTCCTGCCTGGGTTTGTCACCTGAAACGTGGCCAGGAGGGACAGGACAGAGGGGCCTTTGCCAGGGGAAGGTGCACACAGGGCTCCCAAAAATGTACACTCACTGCAGCCTGTCAGCTGGGATAAAAGCATTTTCCAGGAGGGAGTTTCCCAGTCCAACTTGATTTATCAGTTTGTCACACAACCAGCTTAGGGCCAGCACAAGGCAGCACCAAGGCCAAGAACAACCTCTGTCCCCAAACCAGTGACCACAGAGAGCTCCTCACCTCCTCAGTGATGTGACAGGGACAGAGGAGTGACTCTGCAGCTCCCAACAGATTTCACAGCACACTCAAACCACAGGGAATTCTGAATTTTATTAAAATGACAGATAAAATGCTCACTTATCCCAAAATCCTGCAAGATTCTGAAGCCAAGACCTGTTAATCTGATTTCTGTTACGGGGACTGTGAACACCTGATATTTCCCCTGACCAAAGCCCTTAAATCCTTTGTCAGGGCAGGAAAAATACCCCAAACAATTGCTCAGCTGAGCCTGAGGTACCTCAGGCCAAAAAAAACCTCCTCTGCCTTCTTTTGTGAGCCAGCACCAAACCTCTCTGCTCCTGAAGGAGGTGTCAGCCAAGATTCACTGCTTAAAAGCAAACTCTTGGTGCAGAGAGTTTGGAAAGTGCCTTGGAGCTCAAAAACCACAATACTTCTTCCTAAAAGCACTGTCAAATATTGAATTTCCATAGGGAAAGCTAAGGATACAGCAGGAAGCTGAGGGGGAAGGAGACCCCTCAGTGCAGCAGTGGGGGCAGTGACCACAGCACCCCAGCTCCAATCCAGAGGCCTCCAGCAGGCAGGAATGCCTTCCCCACAGCCACGAGGGAGAATCCCTGTTTCAGAGGAGGCAATTTCCCAAGCACAGCTCTCAGATATCCCCGAGTTTCCAGGCTTTAACCATTCAGACTCTTTCTTTCCCAACAGTCACACAGCAGATCACACAGCCCCAGTGCCTCTGTCCTCTTGGGGCACCAAACAGCAACTCCCTTCTTCCCATCCGTGGGATTCTGCAGATGCCATTCCAACAATCCACACCGACAGATCCTTCTGAATGATAGCAGAGTTTATTTTAATATTTTGTACAGCCAGCATTGGTCTCCAGGAATAAGTTATAATCTTACACAAGTGAGTCCGCCCAAACCCACCCTTAAGGAATGTTCAACTTTCAGCATTTCTGATTTAGAGGGAAATTATTTAGAGGGTAAGATGCTGTCTGAAGAATGGGAATCAATCTGAATTTGTGATTAAAACTCCTCGGAATTCTCAGGGTTTCCTTGCCTCTAACTGGATCATGGACAACCACAGGGGTTGCATCTTTCAGCACTGCACTGAGAATACATTCATCCTGGGGACTGTTAATTTTCCTAAACTGGGCAGGGCTTTGTTTCCTTTATCCCCAACTCTATGCCCCACGGTTCTGCTCTGCAGACACTTTACAGTCCAGTACAATCAATGCCTGTAACAGATTTGTCCGGGAGGTCCTTGGATGCCTGTCCCACATCCTTTATTTGGCTGTTCTCAGTACCACCTAAAACACCTCCACTGCTCACAGCACATTCTGTCTGATGCAGCAAGAGGAACAGACCTTGATTTGCCTTTCAGCAATGAACACACAAAACAAATAAATACTTTTAAATCCTTTAAATGGCAACAACTTACACAGTTCCAGGGCAGAACCTCATGATCTACCTGGCCAAAAGCACTCCAAGGCAAAGCCTCACTCACCTCCTTGAGGAACAGGGAGGGGGATAAGCAACAGTCCAAGAGGAATTCCTCTTTCTTCCATGCTCAGAGAATTGCCAGTGTCTGATACCAAGCAACTCACATTCTCTAACACAAAAAAAAAAAAAAAAAAAAAAAAAAAAGGGGGTTTTTTGAGAGGTTGTATAAACATTTCTTTCTCCCTCTCTGAAAAGCAGCTCTGAAACAGCCCAGGCAACTCTGGGAGATGCCAACCAGCATGAAACCAGAGTCACGAGCCAGCCATGGGGCTCACAGCCTGCCTGCCCTGTTAAAGGGCCCTCCTAGGGCTCCCTGCAGACCTTCCAGCCTCACAGGAAAAGTGGTTTCACCAGGAATTCCCTCCTCACTACACCTAGCAGCTTCCCAGCCTGCACAGGCCAGTGCATGGACATGACTGAGGGGTCTGGACATGGCTTTGAGAAAATCAGCAAAGAGCACAAACACTGAATGTGATCCAGAACCCCCACTGAAGGGCTGGTGAGAGTTTTACTAGTCCTGGGCAGGTGAATGTTGGGGTACTGGGGGATTTGGTTCAGTTAAGAAAGGTTCAGGCAAGCCCTAAAGCTTTATAAAGCCACTGAAGCTGAAAGTAAGGTCTGGTTGCAGAAGCCCAATGCTCCTTCCACATTATGTTGAGACATCTCACAGCAGTGATTAGAAGGTGAGAGAATGCTCTGAAAAGGTGGCATTTTTAACGTGGAGAGGAAGGCAAGCTCAGTGCTGTGCTCAGCCCTCCTTCCCCGAGGGGAGTGCAAGTTCTGGTGAAAGGAAACTCGCAGGGAAAACGTTTTTGTTTCCTACAGACAACAAACCTGTCACTTTCACAGGAAACAACCCAAAGCAGCACCTCACTCCACAAGAGCATCCCAAAGCACATTACAACAGAACTGCACTGACATGAAGGCTGTACACCTGTCCCAGCTGTGTGTTCTGGTGCCAGGGAGGGGGGGGTGATTTTTTTTTCCCTTTAAGAAATTCTGTCCCAGTTAGAATAAAGCAAACCCTTTCTTTTAACTGTTCTTTTCAACGTTTTCTTTATATACAGTCCTTAAAATACACTTAAAAATAGCTGCACACGTGTTGTATGGTTATACCAGAGAAGGGCAGTTGCACAGACCGTGCCTCTCAGGACACTAAAAACTGTAAATACCCCCCAAAACAGCCCCACTCTGCTCCAGCCCCCACGCTGGCCCCAAGGAGGAAAGGAAGGAACAAGCAGTTTGGAAATGGGAGTCTCTCACAAAACACGCCACTTACAAATCCCAGGGTAATTTCCTCAAGCATTTCTGTATCAAGTCCTTTCTTAAATGTTTGAGGTCACACTGCCATTTTAGCAATAAAATCTGTTGCAACATGCATGTGTCAGCTTCCCACTCAATCAACTGCAGCCCTGAGGATTTTTCTGGCCTGGTAGAAAGAGGAAATGTAACAGAATTTCTGAAGTACGGCTGGTCCTCCGTTTCCAAACTCCATGTGGTTCTCTCGATGGCTCTTGGACACACACCCACACCTTTTTGTTGTTTTTTCCTCTAATACACGCTTCCCTCTAACCAACATGCAGATTTCTCCTCCCAAACATCCACATCTCGATGTCCCAACGAAACAATCCATGTCATCCATCCAGAGGCTTTCCCAGGTAGACCAAAGTCACTTCTGTGTTACCATACACAGCAGACACTGCTGGATACAGGCAAACTTTTGGCAGTCCTCTGAAGGCAACTCCCAGGAACTCATAGCCCCTCTCAAATGCTAATGTTTTGTCTTCCATGTCCAGGATAACTCGAATCCTTTCACCTATCTGGAAACAGAGATGGGAGAGAGAGTAAAAATAACACACAGAAAGAAGCAGCATGTTCAGATGGAAAAGAAAAATAATGCCAAGCGTAATGTAGCAGAGAATTTTAAAGCAGGGCTGTCCTGTGTCCCATGATTGATTGCTCGTATGACGGGAATTTCTCAATTTCACCACGATCCTGAGTACCTCTGAAGCAGGGCAGCCTTCATCCACCACCTCTTTATGATAATAACCATGGCCCTTCCCACATGAACCTGGGAGAGCACTGAGAGCAGGCACTACGTGCTGTGTGCTTTGGAAATACTGCAGAGCTTTGGAATCATTGCAATTTGGGCTCCAAGTTACCTGAACTCTGTGTTCAGCTCCTGCTATCGCTGAGCAGCAACTGCTCTGTCAGGAGCATTTTTAAAGACAATGCAGTTAAGAAAGGCAAGTGCCACCTACAAAAATATCCCAGAATAGACTAATATGCAGGTGCTGTCACTGACAGAGGTGTTCCCTCACCAAGGTGAAAGGAAATTTCAGCACAAAATGTAAAATGAAAACCCTAAAAAATATATATACACATATACACACACACAAGTGAAACCAGCATTGACCACAGCGGGAGCCTTGGATGCAGGCAGGCCCAGAGCTCCCTGCATTTATCTAGCACACATTATTTCAGACATCAACTTCCAGAGAGCAGCCACGAGCACAGCAGGCACAACACAAACTCCTGACACTTCTCCAGCCAGCTCCAGCACTGGGAATTTCTTCCAGCCAACGCTAACACACACGTGTTTCCTTTAAGCACGTTTTCTACAAGCAGATCACTGCACATGACATAATAAACACAAAATACACCAAAGGACTACTGATCTGAACTTTCACACAAAATTTAGGAGTATCAGATACAAGGTACTACACAGATCTTCACCCACAAGTGAAATGCAAGCCAGTACAAAGCTGCAGCACTGGGGGTTGGACTGGATTATTTTTAAAGTCCTTTCTAACCCATTCTCTGAATATGAGATGGAAATTACAGTGATCCAGTTTAAGTTGTAACACGAGCAAACCCAGCAGTGAAAAGGCAGTTGTGTGAGCAGGCAGAATGACAAGAAAAGCACCTCTATAACGACAGAAAGGTGGGGTGGCCTCTGCTCTTTAACATACTGAAGTTATCTGAACATCAGATTCCAGATAAGAGATGTCACCCACGGGAAGGTGGCCAGTGGGCAAAGCAGCAACAATCAGCACTGCTGCAGGTTTTTGCAGGAAGACTCTCACCTAAGCACTAACTTCAGCTCACCCTGCCAGACAACAAAGGGGTACAAGCCCTCAGACACTCACCTTGCTGTGGGGCAAGTCGCTACTTCAGAAAGCTACAACAGCCTTTTCAGGTTTTATTCCAAAAAGCACTACAATGTCTAAGCAGACACCCTCAGCACAAGTTTCACACTCAGCGTTTGAGATGAAAGTGTAGAAACAACCCAGGGTCAGGTGCACTGAACACCAGACAGGTGTAGCCAGTAGAATCAGTAAATGAAGGGGGGAAATGCTCACAAGGTGGAATAGTTTACCTTCTGCAGGGAAGGCAAAGAGACCTTTGAGGGCCACTTAGGAGCAATTCAGCAGCCAGCCAGGACAGCAAGGGACAGCCAGCACCCCCCAGCCTCGGCGCAGCCACGCCAAGCCCCCTCACCTGGTATTTGGGCGCGTTATTGCACTGGGGGAAGCTGCCGTTCACCTCCCCGTTATGCAGCAAGTTATTGTCCACCAGGTTCCAGCCCCAACTCTGGTCGTCGCTGCCCAGCAGGGCCACGTAGCCCTGGCACTGCATGGCGGCGCGCTTGGTGGCGATGCCGATGACAGCCACGGTGCCCAGCGGGCCCTCCCACCACACCTCCCAGGCGTGCCGGCCCTCGCTGAAGCCGATCTTGGTGCGCGCCCCGTCCGTGCTCTGCGCGATGGGGTTGCGGTGCAGCGTGAAGCCGTTCTTCTTGATGTAGACGTTCCTCGAGCAGTCGTTGGTGCTGAAGGCGTGGTGGAAGGCACGGACCTGGGCGAGAGAAGGTGGGTGGGGGAGATGGACGGGGCTCGGAGCAGCCTGGTCTAGGGGGAGGTGTCCCTGCCCACGGCAGCCTTAAGGTCCCTTCCAACCCAAACCATTGTGGTTCGAGGAGATAAAACCCTGTCATGTTCCCCAGCCTCCCGCCCCCTTCGTTTCCAATGGCGGGTGGGCCGGAGGGCTGTGGGGGTGTCCCCGAGCGCCGGGGGAGGCGGTGAAGGGGTGGCCCGGCGGGGCTGGGGGGTCGCCGCGGCTCGGGGGTCCCGGCCTCACCTTGCCCTTGTAGGTGGGCACGTTGCAGAGGATGTCGGTGCGCAGGGCCTCCTCGGCCAGGCAGCGGGCGGCCAGGCTGCGCCACACCTCGCTGTTCTCGTCGCCGTGCAGGACGCGGTGCCACAGCTTGCAGACCAGCGCGCAGCTCCGCAGCTCCCGCAGCTCCAGGTACGAGAACACCAGCTC
>VWYP01010633.1:99471-110621 GCA_013400435.1 Pycnonotus jocosus
GGCTGGGCCGAGCGGAGCCGGGGGGCGGCCCCAGGGCTGGGCCTGTCGGGGCGGGGGGCGGTCGGACCCAGCTGCCGCAGGGCCCGGGGGGTTGGCAGGGAGCGACTCACCTGGGGCTCCTGGGGACCGGCGGCCGTGAATCTGCCCCGACACGAGCTGCAGGGAAGGTACCGGCCCTCTCTGTAGTGTTATTGGATCGCCGAGACCGAAGTTCCTCTGATGGAATGAATATGAATGGGCTCTGGCTGCTCTTTAGATCTGGGTCAACAAAAATCACATGGAAAACATAACATGGTTAAAAAAAAAAAGGTAAAACCACCAGAAGCAAGCCGTTTGTTGCTCAATAGTTAAATAAGTGCACGGGCCTTAGGGCAGCGAAGAGGCTGCTGGGCTGTCACACAAACCCCGTGTGCCTCTACTTTTCTCCGCAGCGTCCCAGTCCCTCCAACACTTTCGTGCTGTCCTTTTTCACCCTTCACTTCATCTTCTGCTGATGTGCTTCCCTGAGCAGGAGCAGTGCTGTGACACAGGCTGCCGTGGGGCAGTCACACCGGGGAGGGTTAAGGTTGGTGAGCGCCATGGGTGTGCTCTGAGTACCAATTAAATATGTTGCAACCTGTTTTAAATTAGTACGACTTCTTTTTAAAAGACTCCTTGTGTCCTTTAGGTTGGGAAAGACCGGTCTGTGCCTGGTATCGTTGCTGTTTGAGCGAAAGCTCCACTTGGGTACTGAGCTGTCCGTTTAAATTGGACACCGGAGTTTCAAATAGTTCGCAGGATGATCTTGTTGCTTGATAAATTTCTGCTGTAACGAGACCACCTCAGTTCGGGGCTTGTTTCTGTTTGTTCCAGGGGTGTCCCTGAAGCATGGCAGCTAAGTGGAGCGGTGGGCATTCCTCCTCTGTCCTGTGCCTGGATGTGAGCGCGGAAGGGCTGGTGGCCTCGGGCGCGGAGCGGGGCGAGCTGGCGCTCTGGGACGGGGGAGGCTCGCCCGTGGCTCAGCTGCGGCTCCCGCCGGCGGAGGATGTGACCTCGGTGGTGTTCTCCGCCCGCCGCCCCAGCACGCTGTACACCTCCCACGGGGAAACCATCAGCGTGCTGGATGTCCGCGCCCTCCAGGAGCCCCTGCAGCGCTTCCACGTGAACGAGGA
Source organism: Pycnonotus jocosus (assembly GCA_013400435.1). Lineage (NCBI taxonomy): Eukaryota > Metazoa > Chordata > Aves > Passeriformes > Pycnonotidae > Pycnonotus > Pycnonotus jocosus. The sequence goes on from VWYP01010633.1 coordinate 100,623, forward strand.
GGAGATCAACTGCCTCTCGGTGAACGACACCGACGGCTTCCTGGCGGCGGCGGACGACTCGGGGGCCATAAAGGTTGTGGACTTGGAAAGCAAGAAAGTCAGCCGGTCCTTGAGACACTCCAACATTTGTTCGTCTGTTGCCTTCCGACCTCAGCGGCCTCAAAGCCTGGTTTCCTGTGGACTGGACATGCAGGTGATTTGCATACATGTGCACGCTTATTAATGAAGTGAAACAGTAATTACCCACCTGTGGAGTGAAGCACCCACGGACTTTCACCCAGTATGAAGGTGTTCAGCCTGCAGTCACTGGAAAGCTCCCTCATTATTCTGAAGTAATTTTAGCCTAAAACCTAAGTGTTGAGGCTGTTTGTGCTATGTTCCACTCAGCAGCCTCCGCCCCTGTTTTTATCTTCTTTAACATTTGCAATTCAAAAGTGAGTGGGGTGAGGGGAAATCAGAGTACACTGCAAAGCTCACTCATGCCACATTAGCTCTTTGTTGGACTGAGCAAAACCAGCAGCTGTCCCTAGGGATCAGTTGTGGCTGCAGACGAGATGCAAAGGCTGGTGAGGAAAAGGCACAGTGCTTGAGGCAGGCAGGCAGAGCAGCATCTTTCCAAGTGGAATGTATCACTGTGAGTGATTTGTATAACTTATCCTCTGTTGTGTTAGCATCTTGGAAGCATGAAATGTTCTTTGCCTTTTAAACTTTTCTGTCCTCATCAAGAGGAAACTTTGTCCTTTGCATTCTGAGAAGAACCATGCTGGGAGTTCAGTCCAAAGCTGGCCACCCAGAACGGATCTTTTTCAGTAATTTCTTTGCAGTGTTTGAGGTCTGACCACATTCCTGGTTTAGCCTGATATGAAAACTGTCACTTCTCGAAGGTTTCTGTGGTTCCAGTGGTGTCAGGGTGAAGTTTGTGCAACAGCATTGAGCAGTTTCACCCTGTGTTCCTGAAACCAAAGTACATCTCACACCCATTAGAGCAAATACCTGCTGATATTTAGTATAAACTGTATTTTTCTGTGTTAAAGCCATGACGATAGATCCTGTTTGGGAGAAGTTAACACTCAGTCCCTCAGCTGGCTTAATTCTGGGCCCTAAAATGCAGATACACAAGCTTGTAGCCGGAAACTTTTTATCAGAATTGTAAACATTTGTGTTCAATTAGGTACAAGTGAACTGATCATTTTTTGTGACTTTTTAGTATTACTTTCATTTATCATAGCTAAGCAAGTTGATTTTTAGGTGAAAGTCAGGATCCCAAAACAGGATTTCATTAGTGTGTTTTTGTACAGTGAAAAGAGCATCATTCTCCATTGAGGCTGCATTTAAGATGCATCATTTCCCAAAGGGGAGCTCAGCTGCAGAACTCTGAAGCCCTGTGCTGCACCATTCTTTGGACAAGTTATGAGCTCTGCATGTTCTGGGCTTGTCAAACCCTCGAGGGAGCCATGGCTGATGAGAATTGAAGTTTAGGTTGCTGGAGTTCTTTCAGGAGTTCCAATGAAGCAGGGAAAGTGCCATGAGCACAGAAAATACTTAGTTTGCAGAAAACTTGTCAGCAGCTGATGGATTCGATTCATCAGGCTGTTGCAGTGCTGTCTGTGATGAAAACAGGAGTATTTTCTGTATGCATCGCCCAGCCCCTATAATTTACAGTAAATCAAAGTTGTTGTGGAAGTGGTTTTAGTGCAGCAGCAACAGCAGTCACTGAAATAGGAAAGTGGCAGGAAATGTATTTCAGATGTTTTAGTGTGATTGGGATTCCAGAAATGCAGAGCCAGGCTCTTTTGTGAACTAAATTTAAAGACTCCTGTACTTCTTACTGGTGTTTACTACCGAAGGAATATTTTTTATTAATAACAAATTGAAGATTAACTTTATGAAGGTACACCAGTGCTGCATTAGACTGACTTGGGCTTTTCAATCTGTTGGCCTTGAGAATGCTCATTGTCAGTTCAGATCCTACAAAAATCTTGAGAGCATTATTTTTAATTGGCTCAGTATACATCTGTGGTGCTTGAACTGCTATAGGAGAGACACAGGATTCTTCACTGGGGGCTTGGAGGTGGGGTAGCATTGGAAAAGAAATTCTAAAAGCGTGCCCTACTCCATAGCACAAACCAGATCTACTCACTGGATATAAAAATAAATACAAATACGCCTATTTAAAAACCACAGCCTCAACTGCTGTTTTCCTTTTGCTCTCCCATTTTTCAGACACGTTCGTGGAAGTGACCATTTTAGGCCAAGTAGCAGAGACAGAAATCCAGAATGATAATGGTCTCTATTCACTGCTAGCATTTTCATGTCCCTCCTTCTCAATAATTGATGAGCAGTACATCATGATTACTACTGCTGAGATGAATGCAAAAGCTTTTAGAGCAGTGTTTGCATCTCTTTCGTGGTCTGAAGGTCTGAGTCATTGACTGCAGAGTATGGTGGTGAGGGTTTGGTAAGCAGGCCAGAAAGATTTGCTACATTTATTAGGGCAAATTTAACCACTCCTCACCACAAGCCTTACACCTCTTGGAGTCATGCACAGCCTTTTTTCTCTGCTAGGGCAAGAAGTGTGGTTGTTTATTTTACTATTAAAGCTCTGATTTGAAGTTAAAACACACAAATTACTGATTCATATCTTTTTTTTTTTCCAGGTGATGCTGTGGAACCTGCAGAAAGCTCGTCCCTTGTGGACCATGAACCTGCAGGAGTGTGATGTGGAGGAGGAGAGCTCTCAGTCAGCTGGGCAGTTCTTCAACCCGCCGCTGGCACATTCCCTGTCCGTCGCCTCTTGCGGCAACATCTTCAGCTGTGGAGCTCAGGACGGTAAAGTCAGAATATTCCGAGTCACTGGAGTCAGGTTTGAACATGAGCTGGAGTTCCAGGCTCACAGCCTGGGAGTCTCACAGGTGCTCTTCATGCCAGAGGCATACTGGTTGTTGTCTGGAGGAAATGACGGGAAGGTCTTGCTGTGGGATGTCAGCAGCAACGTCGGGAAGCAGCAGAAAAGTCCGGCAAAATCTCCACACAGGAAGAAGGCCCAAGCAGCTGCTTCCAGCAGAAAAGATGGGAAGCTCAACAAAGTGGCCTCCAATGAGCACCCTGGAGTTGTGCCAAAGCTCAGCATTGAGCACGGAGAGAAGGTGAACTGGCTCTCGTGTGCAGAGATCAAAGGCTCCAGGAGAGTGTTGGTTGCTGACCAGACCAGCTCTATATCAGCCTATCCATTGCCAGAACCTTAAGGCACCCAGGTGTTTACAGAAGTATGGGGAACAAAACTACTTCTCAGAGCCAGTTAGCTCCACTGACAGTGAACTGGACAGTGAACCCCTGTGGGTCCCTGGGAAGGGGAGGGGATTTGCTGTGCACTCGTGTTGTCCCTGGCCTTGTGCTGGTTCTTTGTGGCTGTTATGTTCACAGCCACTGTCTCTTGCAGGGTTGGCAGTTTGCTGCTTGAATATAAGTGAAACGGGTCTCTATATTTAGGGGTAACATTAGTTCATGGCTAAGCTGACGTAATTAAGGCTGGAAGAGAAAATTAGTGCTGAGGAGACACCCACAATGCTATGTGAGGCTGCTGAACGGTGGCAGGGCTGTCACTGGCTCAGCTCTATGTGGTTAGGGCTGTTGCAGTGCTCTTTGTGACTTTTCCCATAAAGCTGTGTCCCAGTTGACTTAAACTGGTCATGGTGGAATCTGGTTTTCATCACTCTGTCACCAGCTGCACAGACTAGAGGTGCATCAATTGATGAGTAATCAAATGAGTTTACCTGTGGTTGCCAGCTGAACTTTTTCACTGCAGCAAAAGAAGGAGCAGGGGAGCTGTTACACCTGTTTGCTGAGTCAGCTGTCAGTTGTGTATCCCAGGGAATAAGAACAATTACGCTTGTCTTAATAAATGCTTCCTCTCTCACTATTCCCTTGTCCTTAGACTCATTCTAATAGTGCCAGACTCACACAAAATTATGTCAAAAAGTGTATTGTAACCCCATCACAGGGGGAATATGAAGAGCCAAAGGCACAGCTTCTCCTTACTCAAATATTTCCTGTCTTCCCAAAACTTTGAAACACAATGAGCAGAACTTGGCTTGGTAGAAGCTTCCCTTTGTTTGCAAATTGAAGGTAGGAAGACCCAGGAAGCTCTGGACATGTTCAGTTCATGCTGGATTTCCCATGAAGTGGACATATATATATTTTTTTTTCTTCCTGGGCTGTCCTTATCCTATTACAGAACTGAATTCCTAATGCTGGCTGAGGACCTGCTGCACTGGTGGGGGGGTTGTGCTGCTGTGTTTCACCAGCTGGGCTGTTACCAGACCCATATTATTATGGAAAATTTTCCAGCTCTTTTTTTAACATACCCAGCTCCAGAAATCCATTATCTGGTTGTGCTGCCTCTCTCCACCCATTGTGGAAGAGATTCCAACTGTCTTGGTTTTGCTCAAAACAGCTCCCTGCAATCAAACACAACGCATTCTCATCCAAATCAGATTTTACCTTCGTGTCTTTTTAATTAAAAAAAAACAAAGGCAATCTGTTTGTACAGCCTTTCCCAGCAGGAGACTTTGGCCCAAGACACAATCTGGTGGGTGCAACATGGAAGCCAAAATACAGGGAAAAAAAAAGGAGAAAAGTGTAGTTGTTCCCTTCTGTTTTACCTGTGAATTAGTTTATCTATGAAGACACAGGATCAGTGGGGCAGAGGAAGGGGTCGGGTCGGGCTGTGGGTTCAGTGTGTGCTATGTCCATGGACGTGTGTTGGTGCATCCATGACCTATATTTGGATATACAGGCTATAAAAAGCCTCGGAACAAACAACCTCCTGCAGGACTCAGATCCCCTGTCCCTGCTGTTGCTGCCGGCCACAGGAGAGAGGAGCAAGCCCACTCCAGCCTTTATTTCTCCTCTTGGTGTTCTCCAGGAAGATGACAAAGGCCAGCATCTCCCTGCGCTCCCTGAACGAGACACTGAACAGGTCCTGAGGGCGCGCGAGGGGACGGGGAGGGTGCGGAGGGCTGGGGCAGGGGACACCACACCAGACAATCTGTGAGCACAGCAAACCTGTGCTTCCATGGAAGCTTCTGTGGGCAACAGGCTTTGTGTGTATACAGGGAGGGAGGAGCTCAAGAACAGGCTTAATCTCTCCTTCACTCACTGGGGAGGACAGAGGGACAGAGTCATCAGCTCCATGGTGCTGTTCATTCCCTAGCTGCCATCCTGGCTGTTTGCTGCAGGATTTGGGCAGTTGCTCCATCACCCGTGGCCTGCAGCTGCATGATGTGTCACCAGGCAATGAGGGCACTTGGTCTGTTCAGCCTGGAGGAGACTGAGGGGAGACTACATTGAGGTTTACAACTTCCTTGTGAGGGGGGAGGAAGGACAGACACTGATCTCTGTGGTGCCCAGTGACAGGACCTGAGGGAATGACCTTAAGTTGTGTTAGCGGACGTCTAAGTTGGGTATTAGAAAAAGATTTTTCCCCCAGAGGGTGGTGGGGCACTGAACAGGCACCCCAGGGAATGTCACAGCTCCAAAGCTGCTGGAGCTCAAGAAGCATTTGGACAATGTTCTCAGGCACAGGATGGGATTGCTGAGGGGGGCCGGTAGTTGGATCCTTGTAGATCCCTTCCAACTCAGCATATTCTGTAATTCTGTGAAATTTGGGCTTGCTGTTCTAATTGGAGATTTGAGGTGAACTGATTTTCAGATCATGTCTCAGAGTCTGGAGAGTTCAAAGATAGGGAATAAGTGGTTATCATAAGAAAAAAAAAAAAAATAGCCCAAGAATGGGCCTTTTTTATTTAAGGAAAGCAAATCGCCATCACTGGGGAATCAGGACATAGGTGACGCTGATTCACCCTCCATTTCCAAAGCCTGCACTTGGCAGAGGAACGTGACCAACAGGTTCATGGACTTCCTGAAAAATAATCCGGCCTCAGCTGCCCCCGCTGGCACCAGTCTCTGCTTGGCTGTGCAGCAGCAGGCACCAGTGGTGGTGGCTCAGAGCAGATATAAAGACATGAGCATGGATCTTCTGGAAAAAAGAGTCACAAAAGGGTCTGGAATTCTCAGCAGTTAGAGGCAGGCAGGATACTGTCCCCACTCTGGATTTTCACATCTGGATTTTCATGTTACTGTGAGAGAGGTGAGGCCCTGGCACAGGTTGTCCAGAGAAGCTGTGGCTGCCCCATCCCTGGAAGTGTCCAAGGCCAAGTTGGATGGAGCTTAGAGCTGGCATAGTGGAAGTGTCCCTGCCCATGGCAGGGGATGGAATGAGGTGGGCTTTAAGGTCCTTCCAACCCCAACCATTCTGAGATTCTATGATATGTGACATTTAAAGGCAAACTATGCAGTGTTGAGACATTTTAAAGTCAAATCAGGTGTTATGCATACAACTGTGGTTTACCTCCAGTCAAAAGGATCCCTATCCAGAGTGTCAGAGCTGATGGGATGCAGTACTTCTGCTTAGGAAATGAATGATTATGTGTTGACAGACAGCTGACAGACTTGGCAAGAAACTGCTCCTCTTGTCGAGGTACTGTTCATACTTTTGGTTCACCTGCAGCCTTTATGACTGATTCACACGATGGTGAACACAAAAGTAGCTATTAGAGACCTAACCAGAGGGAGGAACAATTAAACAACTCCTGAAAGAAAAAAAAAAGTGAAAATTAATTCTGTGGGAAACTGCTTGAAGAAGTGTGTGTCTAACGTCCCATGGAGTGAGTGAATGGGGAGAGCTTGGAAAAGTGCAGGATGCTGCACTGGAAAACCAAACCCACGTGACAGCTCTAAAATGGCATTTTCTGTAAATACCTGAATAGCAGAAATAAGGTTTCACAGAGAACCATACTTCCAGAGAAGTGGAAATGCTAGAGCTTCTACTGCCTGCCTTCCAAATATGTTCTGTATGCTAACAAGAGGGGAATTTTAAAAGCTTCCTGGTAAAGAATGGGGATGTGGTTTATGTGTACACTAGTCAGAGGTCACTGACTTAGTGGTAACTTCACTTACACCAAAGGAAAAAGTGCCCAGAAGTCATGATGGAAATGAAAGCAGGAGCTTTAATGCATTCTTCCTCTTTTCATTCCAAACTTAGATCGAGAGCCAGCAGCACTCAGTCTACCAGAATTCACTTATAGCTGTGGGAGATCAGTTATGGATCTACTGTGGTAAAACTGAACAGACATTTATAGATCCAAAATTGGCAAATGCTGAAATGTTTGTTGCAGGTGTTTAAAAATGCAGATTAATTTACAGACAGGCAATTAAAACAAACAAACAAAAAAAACCCCAACAAACCAAAACAAAACAACCCCCAACCGTTTGAGAGACAAAACTGGCCAAATAGTAAAGTTGGAGTGAAAGCTGCTGAGAAATTACTGCTGCACTGAGAGTAGAGTTAGTGATGAGATCTTGGATAACTTTACTCTTATAGAGGAGGAAGTTGGAGAATGGGCCATGAGGAAGCTTATTTACCATGATAAAAGCTGCAAACCAGGGAGCAATTCACCGGCAAGAACATTCATTACCTAACAACCCAGCTCTGAAAGTCATTCATTCACAGCAAACCCCGACTCACCTCACCTCAGTTTCTGCACTTGCTCTCTCTGTGCTGACAGATTCGATCCAATTATGACACATCAGTCCTTCCAGTTCTTCTGAACTCCCTACATTTCGACATGACACCAGCTTAATTTGCCAATTAAAGTTCTATTTTCGTCCCAAAATTCTTGCTGAAGCAAGAGTCCTACTGCAGTTAGGATGAGCTTTCACCAGGCTGCAGAGGAAGCCTCTTAGCCTCAGGAAAAAACAGAAAATCATTAGACAAGGACCTGCACAAGCTGCCAGACAATGAATTAAGGTCGGGGGTACTCAGTAAAATATGCCACTTTTGAAGTCTTTTTATTTTCTCCTCATTAGGTCAGCTCCAGACAGAATCCAAAGTGGGGTTTGGTTTGGGGAAGGGGGAGGGAGGAGCTGCTGGCAGGAAAAAAAAGGCATTTTTGGTCCGTCTCTTATAACAACTGGCATTAAAATACCGTGGGATAAGTGTCAAAGAATGGAAAAATGTTTGAAGGGTTTTGTTTTGGCTTTTTGTTTTTTAATGTCATCACCAGCTGCTGTGTATTTTGTCCTTATAAAAAGCTGATCCAAAGATACACATAACAGGGCCACAAACATGAACAGAGAGTCTAACACCGGTAGGTCATAATTCAGAATTCAATTCCCTAAACATTAAAACAATACAATAATAATAGTATCAGAAGCAGTGGAGCAAACTAGGAATGACAAAGGAAAAGATAAAGAAAAATATGTAGGTAATATTTGCTGGTGGTGTAGTTATTGTTAGCTGATACAGCCTGAAGTTCTGCCAGTAAAATAAAAAGAAAAATCACAAATAATTCTGTAAGGAGCAGGTGATGCTCTGCAAGTAAATCACTATTGACTACATAGTACTGAGATAGTTGTTCAGTATTTAGGAAGAGACTTTGAATTATTTATATTAGCTTTCAGATCCTCAGGATTCTCAAGAACACACGTTGATATCAATCAGGTAACTGAGGAAAATGTGAAGAAAACTGTCTTCACAAAAACCACCCACAGAACCCAGCAAACCCCGTATCTTCAGGAAAGAGAGAAATGGGTACAGAAATAAATACTTGCATTCCCTTGTACCTCGTCTGAACACACCAAGTTCTTTTAAACTTTTTTTTTTTCTTCAGCAAAACCTCATCTTCATAATTTACAAATTTAAATAGGGGAAAACACAACAGATACCAAAAAAATGAAAAAGCAGTTAATAAACACAAGCTATGAAGTAGTTCTTAGCATAGTTGTTCCATGGAAGGACAGTCCTATTAAAAACAACACTGCAGGTGGCTTGTTTATTATTTGCATAGTTTTTAACCAGAGGAGTAATGAGAAGTTCTGCTCAATGTTAAATGAAAATGGTTCAAAAGATCATGACATTACAAATAAAAGCATAAATCACCACAGAATGTGTCAAGAGAAAAACCTATGCCAATAATAATGCATATGGTTGAGAGCCACAGATATATCTACACACTAATTTTGTAGTTGTATTTGGAGACGGTAAGATCCCTGCACCAGGAAACGGCCAAAAAGACAAAACCCCTTGACTTTTAGTGGTGTTTGTTCTCACAAATCTTGGGGGGACCCCCAGAACGGGGTCTGGAGCTGCTCCCAATGCACTGTCACGGCAGAAAGGCCCAGACCCTTCCGAAATTCCCTGTCTCTTGTTTTCCCTGGCGCAGAGTAGAAAGCAGGCTGCTGTTCCTGGAGGCCCGGTTCGCACAGCTGGACTGCAGCCTGCAGACGCTGGCGCACGACTTTGACCTGCAGGCGGAGAGGCTGCAGGAGGACCTGAGGCGGGACGTGCCCTGGGCACCTGCGGCCAGGTGAGCACAGCCACGGAACAAAGCCAGGGAACAAAACCAGGGAACACAGGCAGGGAACAAAGCCCGGCTCCGAGCCCGCCCGCCCGGCCTCGGGCACTGCCGGCCACGGGGCAGCCACGGCTTCCCGGGGCAGCCTGTGCCAGCGCTTCACCACCCTCACAGGGAAGGATTTATTCCTGACATGCCACCTTAACGCTGCTCTCTGGCAGTGGGAAGCCATTCCCACCGTCCTATCACGACAGCCGAGCCCGCCTTCCCCCTGAGGGCTCGCAGCCTCTGTCTCCCAGCAGGCTCGGCGGAGCAGCTGGAAGAGGAGAAGGAGGAGACAGAAAAGGGGGAGGAGAAGAAGCAAGAGAAGGAAGGAGAAGAGAAGGAGGAGAAGGAGCAGAAGAAGGAGAAGGAGGAGAAAGAGGAGGAGGCGGAGCCCTGAGCCGGGCGGCGGGAACAGCCCCTCAGTGAGGGCGGAGCGGAGCCGCCATTGCGGGAGCCGCGGCCTTTCCCGGGCTCCGGAGCGGTGGGTGCCGAGTGCCCGCTGGGCCCCTCAGGGGCTGGGGGGGACGGGGGCCGGGGGGGA
>VWYP01010633.1:110757-120892 GCA_013400435.1 Pycnonotus jocosus
AATAAAAATAGCGGAAATAGTAAAACCCGCCTTAACGTGTGTTTGTCTCCATGGCGAGTTCTCTGTGGGGAATGGCAGCCTTTCTTTCGCGGGCCTCCTGCCTCTGAAGCTGCCTGTTTAAGAGGCTTGTAACTTTAAAATGAGTGGGTTTCTTCTTTTGCTATATGTGTCTTTTGTTTTCTCTCCCACAGTATTGCTGGGCCAACTGGAAAAATCGTGTGAGGAGACAGATGACCCCCACAGTTTCAAGTCATACAAGAAGGTGCTGAAGTCTTAATTCTTCATTTATCTTAAGAAAAAGGAATTTTGGCTTTATAGTCCTAGTTTAAGCAAGCAAATGAATGAGGAAGAAGCTGCTCTGCTGTGATGTATTTCGGCTTCAGAACGTGCTGGAAGCAAGCTTGTGCCAAAAGCAGCTCTCAAAGGATGCGCATATACTGAAAAAATGAGTGAATGGAAGGTTAAGGTAACTGGAATAACATATCCAGCATGTCTTATCATAGATAGGGAGTGGTGGGAGGAATAACAGAGGTGGCTAGAACTCTCACTTTCTTTTCTCTCCTCTCCTTACCGCTTCCTTGCTATCCCCAAAGCACCTGTTACAGCTCACAGGGAGCTGCAGTAGGAAAACCTGGTACAGTTTTTCCATGACTTCTGTAAAGATCTGCTTCTTCCTCAGGAATCTCTCAGGCCCTGAGCAGAAACAACCACTTAAGCAGGCTTCTAAGTCCACTAACGTTTTGTTACAGTAGCTGTAAAACATTTTGTATTTTATTTTATTTTACTTCCCACGAGGAACATAAATATTTCTTTTTGCTTTCAGGCCCTGATGTTGTCCTAGTGCTGTTCCTCTACCTCGAGTCAGTATGTCGAAGGAATCCAAGGGGAAGCTTTCCTTGTCGGACTGCCTCTGCCAAATTTGCATGGAGATCTTTGTGGAGCCTGTCACGCTGCCATGCAGCCATACCCTCTGTAATTCCTGCTTCCAGATGACAGTGGAAAAGGCCAGCCTTTGTTGCCCCTTTTGTAGGCGTCGAGTCTCTTCCTGGGCACGGTACAATACCCGCAGAAATACTCTCATCAACTGGGAGCTCTGGGAGAAGATTCAGAAGAATTACCCGAAGGAGTGCGAGCAGAGGATTAATGGACAGGATTTGGATGAGGAAAGTAAGTGAAATGTCACTTGTCCTGGCATGTCTCTGCTTTGGCACAGGAATTACTGTGGGTGGACTTCAGATGCTAGGAAATAGGGAGCTGTGGGTAGACAGGTGTGGTAGTGCTGGCAGAGAGAGCTCTCCTGCAAAATGGGCAGGGAAGAGGTGGGTAATGTCTTCTTCATGTGTAGTACAGAGGGTAAAAATTACATTGCCTGGTCATTTCAGTGGGTGTTTGTTCATGCCTTTGGTGTGGGGTGTTGGTGTGTGGCTGCCTGGCTTTGTTCATTGCTCATTTGCAGCTGTAGCACCTGCAAGCAGAGTGTTTGAGTCTGTGGGTGTGCTTATTTATCACTGTCAAGTAAGTGAAGTAGTTAAAAGATTTTTAGATGTTAATTCGTTTGGTTGAAATTCCAGGGGTTCAGTCAATGCATGAATCTGTGAGCTGAAAATTGTGGTGTCAGAGAGAAGAAAGTGAAATCTGATTAACTTTTTGAAGAAGGATTTTGGGGTTTATGATGTTGCAAGTGCCCTTGGGGGGGCGTTTTTTGTACATTGGCTGTAGGGCAACTTATTCCACTTGCAGTGTTTTGAGGTCTTTTTAATGAAAAAGAGTGAAAGACACAAATTGCTGTCAGTGTACCAACAGAGAATGAATGAGGGAGTGGTTTGGGCTGGGAGGGACCTTTAAGATCATCCCATTCCTGCCATGGGTAGGAACATCTTCCACTAGACTGGGATGCTTCCAGCTCCATCCAGCCTGGCCTTGGGCACTTCCAGGGATGGGGCAGCCACAGCTTCTCTGGGCACCCTGTTCCATGGATTTGATTTATATACAAAAAAGTGCTTGGGAAACGCGGCCTGTTCCTGCCACTATGTAACACCGTGCTTTACTACTATGTAAACTTCATTCCTTGGTATTTTTTGCTTTATTCCTTCCTTTTTTTAAATCACAGCACTTGATACAAATCAAATCATTCCCATGACAGGATGTGGAGTTAAAATCCTTTGTTGTTGAAATCCTTTGTTGTTGACTGTCATGACATTGTGTTTGTTGACTTTGCTTTTTCCCTCTCTTTCCTCTTGATTAGTTTGTGTTGTCCCCAAGCCACAGCACCAGCTGTGCAAGCCTGGGGAGCTCAGGCAGGAATATGAAGCAGAGATTAGTAAGGTAAGTCTAAAAATATATTTAAAAGCATAAATGCTTCGTATCCAGTTATTTGAATTGTTTCCACAAACAGCTGTAATTTTATTTAATAATAAAGATACTTAAAAGGACACTGCAGCTATAAGAACATGCTGGTCACTCCTGAATCATGAATTAAGTTGATGGAAGAGATTTCTTTGTATATGACATGAGGTGACATTTCTTAAGTTTTCTTGAGCTATACCTCATCTCTCAGTCAATGTACATAAAAGTAGCAAATGTAGAAATTTGGAACTGTTTGGGCTTTGGTTTTATATTTGCCTTCTTGACTTCCCTCCAAGTAAGAGAATGCAGTTAGATAACTGTCAATAATGAACATAGAGCATTTTCTTTCTTCTCTGTTCACTCTGTTACCTGTGCTCATTTAAAAATCAGTAAAGATTTTAAAGAATTCTCAACTTTGGCCTACTTAAGAATCCTTCTTCCCATTCAGACACAGTAGTATTAAGATTTAGAGTTGGAAAATATATGGGAATGCACCTTTCCCTGAGACCCCCTTGCTGGTGATTACAGGAGCACATGGAGCAGAGGACTGGGCAGAATTTCCAAGGAAAGCTCTATTCTTTAGGTACTTTGCTCTCCTTGTGGAGCTGCTGGTAACTGATCTCTCAGCATGTCTGCTGTAAGGAAGGCAGATTTAAAATTCCTGGCCTGCTCTTTTGGGGTTTGTGCCTTTCAAGAGAGCAGCACTCTTCCAGAACACAGGTGTGCTGTCTTTGGGAGATACAATGATAAAAGCAGGTGCTGTGGGAGGAAATGCTGTGGGATAGCTGGCATTCAGCCTTAGAAAGAATTCTAACCCCAGTTCCTCTGTAGAGCCATGCATTTGGAGACCTTAGTTTTTGTCACTAACACTTTGAGAAGGTGAGGAATGGAGTTTAACCTTGCAGGTGAGCAAGGTTAATGGTATGATCTTACAGAAACCAAAAGGTTTGTCACTGTGGTCAAACCCATGGCTCTACACACAGTATCCTTGTGATTCTTACATCTTAGGGACTCGTGCCATGAAATATTGCTATATTCTGTGAGCATTGAATGGTTCATGTTTAAGCAGTGTCATCTCAGAGGTTCTGGTGTAAAGTGCAGCCCTGCAGGAGTAACCAGGTGGAATTTTTCAACCATCTGGTTTAGGTGGAGGCAGAAAGGCGAGCGCATGAACAGGAGGAGAACAAAGCGAGTGAGGAATACATCCAGAGGCTGCTGGCAGAGGAGGAGGAGGAGCACAGGCTGGCAGAAGAGAGACGGAGGGAGATGGAGAAACAGCTGAAGCAAGATGAAGAGCTGGCCTGGCAGCTCAGTAACAGTCTGGTGAGTTAGGATCGAGTGGGACAGCAGCAAATGTCATTATAGTGCAAGCTACTTGAACTTCTCGGAGCAAATGTTAAAATTTGGAATAGTTTAAATTTATTTTAGTTATAGTTGGAAGCTGTTGTCACCCCCCCAGTACTTTAAAGCCTTGATTGACCATTAATTATTGAAAAGCCAGGAGGAGAGTGAAGCCTGTGTAATACACACTTGAAATCCAGCATGTGTGCTGCATGTTTTCATTGTGAAACATTTTAAAACATTGACTTTTCTGCTGTATGCTTTGTTTTCCTCATGATTTTAAAAATCCTTTTTTGGAAAAGTAAATATCTGTAACTTGCACTGGAAGAAGGGAACGTACAGTGAAAATCTACCTTACCTTTTTGAGAGTTTTTTTGTTTTATTAATTTGTTTTGCTTTGTTAAATTTTTGCTACCCAGTGATGAAACCTCTGTACTTATTTGTGCAAAACCTTTTGTCCCTCAGTGCTAGATCCAGGAAGGTGTACGGAACAGGTAACATTTCTTTCTCCATAACCATCCATTACTCACAGTTCTAGAATTCTTTGGACAAAAGTAACTAATTCTGCAGCAAAACCAAAGTAGTTCCCTGAGGTTTCTGCAGTTTGTGTTGTATTTTGTTTTACCTAATGCTATTTTTACTTGTCTGGAAGAATGAGGATCCCGAGGGACACGTGCCCAGCAGCCCGTCGCCAGCACACAGCCTCTCCCATCAGACATCCCCGCTGAACCTGGGCAAAGCAAAGAACAAACCAAGCAACTCTGGAGACATTCAGAAGTAAGGGATTCAGCCAAGTGTTTCTTTAATTATTGGCCTGTTTCAGTGTCCCTCTGCCCCATTTACTTCTTTGGAATGCTGTAGGCCAGCTTCCTGAGACAGCTGGGAGCAAACGTGAAGTGTTGAAGTTTAAAACATTTCCTCATAGGAGGAGAAGGGAAACACTTGCCTTCTTCTTGTTTTTTGTTTGTCAGAATGACCCTGAAGATCTTGACTAGTGCAAAGGACTGACAATTCAAGGAGAAAATGTTTAAAGGGGTTCCTTTTCTTTCTTTTTAAGGTATCTGTCTCCAAAGAATCATGGTATGCTGGGATCAGCATCCTTCTCCACTACCACAGGAAGAGGCAGAAGCAGCTCTATCTCTGTGGTAACTGGAATCATTTTATTATAAATCTCACAGTTTGTAATTGGAGGATATTTTCCTCTTGTCTGTAGGATTCCAGTCCTCTATTCCCTTTGCACATCAGCACTGGGCAGGTTATTTTGCCCTTTTTAAGCTACCTGCCTTCAGTATTCCTGATTCCCAGTTCTGGAGTCCACTGGGAGAGGGTGCACCCTGATTTACATCATTCCATGGCTGTCTATCTGTCCTGTAAAGCCTCCAGAGAAGATGAGCAGGCTTGCACAGTTGGTCTGAGTCACTGATAAGAGGAAAATGCTGCAGTTGTGGTTTCAGTCCTTTAGCAGGGCTTCTGCAGTAACTTTAAATATTTTCATTATTATTAAACAGGTATTTTTTAAAAAGAGGAGTATCTGAGTTGCTACCCCAGAGCATTCAGGGGCAATGCAACCATGAGAAGTGAGTTTGGTATTTGTTCACACCCATGGGCTTTTGATAAATTTACTTCATTAGTGGTGTCTCCCTTTTCTTCAGGAGACCAACAGCAAGGAAGGCAACAGTTCTGCACTGCAAGATGAGCAAGAGGAAATGCCAACCCTGTCTCCACAGCTGACCAGTGTAAATAAAGATTCTGGTGCTAAGGATTCATTTCTGGAATCATGCATGAACTACTTCAGTGCCTCAGCTTCAGGTGAAACTGCCGCTGTCAGGCAGGAAGAAACACCAGGACCAAATGGTTTAGAAGATGGAGTTCCAGATGCACTTCGTGGAACCACAGAAGAGGAAGGGTCTAGGACAGTTCTTTCTAGATCCAAAGTAGATGATGATGGAATTGAGTCAGACAGTGGCAATTTAACAGATGTAAACCTTGAAAAGTCTGATGAAACTCGTACCTCTGGCCAGTTAGGAATGAACTGTGTGATGTCTGACAGCCAGACTGCTTTGCATGGTGTGAGGGAGGAGACCGGACACTCGGATGCAGAGACACCAGAGCGGCCACAGAACTCTAAGGAGACTCCCAAAAGGAAGTTACTGGAGGCCCCAGCTGATGCCATGATTGACTTGGCCATGCTCGATAAGAGGAGAAGAACCTTTTCAGAAGGTGAAGAAGACCAAGGAGAGCAGATGGATGATTTCACCTTGCAGACACAAAGAGCCTTTGAGCAGGAGTTCTATGAAAGGCGCAGGCAGGAGGAGCAGGACAGGCTTCTGGCTCTGCAGCTGCAAAAGGAGCTGGACAAGGAGGAAAGGATACCAAACCGACAGAAGGGCTCTCCAGACGAGTATCTGCTCCGCACCAAACCCCCTCGCTCTGTGAAGGGCTCTTCTGCCAGGAAGGGAGCTCCCAAGGGGGCAAAAGACTCAAAAGGATCCAAGACACAGCCTGAAAGCAATCACCACAAGACTCGGAAAGGTTCCAGCAATGAGAACTGGCAGTCCCCTGCCAGGGTCCGGGTGAAATCCCCCAGCATCAAGGATGGAAAGGTTTTGAATTGCGTGGTTAATACCAGTGACACAAATGATATTTGCTCACTGCCTAAGAACAAGCAAAAGACAATCCTGCAGATGTTTAAAAGCCCTGTTGCAGAGTAGATCAGAGCCGTGGACATGTGGTAGAGTGGGAATGGGAGCTGTGGTGATGTTTTCCTGTGGTAGGCAAAGCTTCCCTGAGCAGTTTTGAGTGGTTGCTTGGGAGGGGAACCACTTTGGGCAGCAGTGCTGTGAGTTCTGAGAAGTTTTAGTAACATACACCTCCAGAATGTACCATTTTTTAGTTGTTCTTTTCTTGAATGTTATTTTCTAGCACTTGCAGCACTTCTTGCAGGAATTGAAGCATTTCTTATTTTCTAACTTGCACATGGTTTGGAATGTGAATACTGGTATTGTTGGAAAACAAGGATAACTGATGGTCTGATCTGAAAATGAGAATCTGAAGCCTTTAATGGAAAAGATGCACATTGCATGGAGGAAACAAGTGAAAAGTGAGTCTGTATTCCCAGCTGGCTGTCTGCTGCAAGGTTGGAGCTTCCCTCAGCACAACCACTGTTCTGTAAACTGAAGCACATTGCTGGAATTTAGGCTGTTTCTGGAATTGCATTGTTGGCACACCCATTAACAAGAGTGTAACCAGACAGCCACTCTTTCCCTCTCAAATGCTCACCCCTCCCTTGGACACAGAAGAGAGAAACAGGTCATTCTCCACTGCCAAAGCCAAGGATCTCTCATGGATGCCAAGGCCACGGGCTCCCGTTCACTTCTATTCACAGAGATCCCTCCTGCAGATCCCATTGTCCCTGTTGTTAAGAACTTTTGCTTTCTCATTGTTAATGTTCTGCAACTTTATTCTTGTACAATAGTGTTACTATGGTTAATGCTGTTTAATTTTCATACTCAAACTGGTTTGAATGTGATTAAAACAGTAGTCCAGAAGCCAGGTATGATGGAGAAAGTTAAAGGGGAAAGAAGCTGCTGAAAACTGGAGTTGTCAGTAATGACATAACTGTAATTAGAGATTCACATATCTGCCATGCCTGGCTGTAACTGTTCCCCTCCATTTCTAAAGGCACTACTCAATACTGTTCCTGTTGGGTTTAAAACTAAAATTACTCCAAAAAGTTGTAATGTAGATGTGGAGGTGCTGAGGCCTGCAGGAAGCTGAGGCTGGGGAAGATGCAGATCCTACTATGCAGAGGAAGTTTTCTTGCTAATTGTTTTATCAGTTATTTTATGAAGCCATATTTTGGCTTTTCTTTGTTTCTTCAGAGCTGCTTTTGCACTGTGTGTGTTTGAAATGGGGCCAAGTGCCAGCTGCAGTGCTGAAGGGTGTGTGCTAGTCAGCAAATGTTTGAGTTTTGTCCTTTTTTTGAACCCCATTGAGGACTTTAATTCTGTTCTGGGACATTCCCAACAGACTTGTTTCTTCAGCAGCATCTTCTGATGGTTTAAGTTTTTTAAAAAACAAATTTTATAGAAAGCATGACTGCCACACTGAGCCAAAAATATTAATTGTTGGGGTTTTTTTTTCCCCCCCAAAGCCTGCATGTCTTTATCATTGGGGGGCTTCTCCTAAGTAAACAAATAAATGTTCTGTTCAGAGATGTTTTTTGAGAAAGTTACAACAGGTGACCAGTGGCAAATCCTTTGATTTTTCTCCTGCTGCCTCAGCCATTGTTCTGGAAGCCTTCCTTCAGTATGGGTCTGTTTTTCTTTAATCCTTACTGCAGTTGGGATTATTTTCTGTCTTACCCATGATGTAAAAAAAAAATTAATTAAAGGGTTTTTTTAAGGCAGAGCTACTGACTGTTTCCATGCTGGTGACCCTCAGCCTTTCCAGTCAGGGTAAGCCTGTAAAAAACAAACATCATTTTCAAAGCAGAATGCAAAGAAAACAGGACTAAAAATTGATTGTTAGATATACCCCAAACTTAACTACAAAATGTACTTTAAAAATGTGCAAAACCTGTCAGCTGTAGCAGCAGCCCTTTCCAAGCTGGGGTGCTGCAAGCAATCAGGTCCCCAAAATGATCCCATTCCTCACCATATCCAGGGCACAGTAATCCTCACCAGGCATAATTTGGCTTATTTTTTTAAATCTTCATTGTTAGAGGGTGGAATTTGGCCACTACTGAGTGGATTTTGGTTGTACCAACAGTTTGTTTCTGACCCTGTGATCCAGGAGCTTTGAAGCAGCTGGAATCAGCTTTGTTTTACTGGTGTTGGTGAAGCAGGAGTCTGTATTTGGGGTATCTGGGCTGGTGTAACAGTTCACTGCTGCTTACCTGCCTTCAGCCCTGGTGATTCATTTGGCTTGTTTGTGAACAAGTTCAGCTCACCCAACTGCCAGGAAAAACAAAACAAGTGCCAAAACCCCAAATACTTTGCAGGCTCGGTTGCTTCCCTGAGGACCAGAGCTGGTGTGGAGATGGGAGGCAGTGAGGGAATAAGAGAGGGAACAGATGTACCTGTTTCCATGGCAGTGAGGTATTTATTACGTTATTAGAATTCTAGGGAAATCTCGGCTTTCTGTGGTACTCACAGATTTGACAAATGTTTCTGGCAAGGTGTTCAGCAGCAAGGCAGCCACATTGCTTCTGTGCTGGGAAGCTGGAAAGGAGTAAAACATTCCTTTCCTGACATTCCTTCAGGTGGCCTGGGGATCAGAAACACCTGGTACAGTAGGTGGGGACAAATCCAAGGGTTTCCTCTTCTGGCTGTGTGACTGTGATGGCAGGGGTGCCTTGCAGGGCTCCCTGGACCGGTGCAGATGAGCTGTTCCTTGACCCCCTCAGAATCCCAGAATGGGTCAGGCCATGGACCCACAGTGGGTCCATCTGCTCCAGCAGGGCCATCCCAGAGCACAGGGCACAGATTGTGTCCACACAGCTCTGGAACATCTCCAGTGAGGGAGGCTCCACAGCCTTTCTGGGATCTGTTCAGGGCTCAGGACCTGCCCAGGAAAGTTCTTCCTCATGTCCAGGTGGAAATCCCTGGGCTCAATTCCTGCCGTTCCTGTGGTGCCATTGCTGGGCCCCCAGAGCAGAGCCTGGGCCCTGCTCAGAGCCCTCCCTGCACACAGGGACAGCCAGGGCTGAGGCCCCTCTCAGCTGGGGCTCCTCTGGAGGCTGAGCAGCCCCAGCTCCCTCAGCCCTTCCTGGGCAGGGAGATGCTCCAGGCCCTTCAGCATCTCTGCAGCTCCAGGCCCTTCAGCATCTCTCCCTAGACCTGCTCCAGCAGCTCCATGTGTCTCCACTCCTGAGGAGCCCAGAGCTGGGCACAGCACTCCCGATGTGCCTCACAGGGCTGGGCAGAGGGGCAGGACCACTCCCTGACCTGCTGGCAGTGCTCTTTCAGTGTCCCACTGGCCCTCCTGGCCCCCAGGACACTCTGCCGGCTCGGGGACAGCTGGGTGCCTGTCAGAACCCCGTGTCCTTCACGCAGCGCTGCTCTCCAGCAGCCACCCCCGGCCTGTGCTGGTGGTCAGGGTTATTCCTGGGTGTCTCTCAGGTCACAGCACCTGCTCCGCCCGCCGCCTGCCCAGCCCCTCACTGGGCTAAATTAACGCGGTAAATCCGCGTGGGAACCCCGGGTGCGTGCCCTGAGAGTGCCGGTCCGGCCTCTAAGCCCCGTGCCCCTTGGAAGCGGCGGGTCGGGAATTCCGGGGGGATTTCCAGGGAAAGCCGCTGAGGCGGCGGGGGGAGGGGCAGGAGGGCGTTGCCACGGCAACTCCCGCCTTCCGCGCGACCGAGGGGGCGGGACTCGTTACCACGGCAACCGAGACCCCGCCCCTCGCGACTGGCGGGCGGGGGGATAGGGGCGCGCGCGGGTGGGCC